>JANHFN010007984.1:8718-25447 GCA_032468175.1 Toxicocalamus goodenoughensis | reverse complement strand
AACTTCTCTGGAGTTTTTTTCCCCTCCTTTGCTGGTACTTTGCTTGTGTGGAGTGACCATTCAAAGTTACAATGGCAGTGAAAAAAGTGACTTATGACCATTTTTCACACTTATAACTGTTGCAGCATCCCCACAGTCATGAAAGGCCAGGTGAGGAGATGTGCACCTCGATGTGAGTGATATTGAGTTGGCCATGCCCAGCCAGTAACATGACCACCAAGCCACGTCCACCCAGTCACATGACCACCAAACCACACCCACCAACTAAGCCACACCCACATAACTGGTTGTTAAAAAATTAGAATCCCATCCCTGCAAACAACCATTTATGGATGCAAAATATTAATGGGCATAGACCGTTGGACCTCAGCTGAGCCTTTTTTTTTACTCCAACAGACTCAACACACTACTTTTCAGCTGTTTGACCTCATTTCATTTTAATCTTTTGCTTAAAGGACTAAAGCAGGACGGGAGCAGATGCAATTAGTAGCAGTCTATATAATCCAGATTATCAATTAACATTAGAAATCCATTCGTAATACCAGTTTAACAATTTAATTTTTGCATTTTTATTTGCACCATTATTGTGTTATCACTGTTATTATTACGTATGTGATAAGCACATATGTCACATGCAAAATGTTCCCAGTACATTTTCCGGGTTCATTAGCTGAATAGATGAATACTGGGAAATAGTATCTTCCAGTTTGCACAGACACCTCTGGCTGGATAGACAAATGCTCTGCTTTATCATAAAACATCTAATAATCCTGAGTCTTTGTACAGTATAAAATATACTGTAAATAATATCTATCTTGAGATATTTGTGAAAATAATAAAGGCAGCATACAAACAAATAAAATAAAAACAAAAGTTATCCTTGGGACATGGTCTGCCCTCTTTAGCACCACTATTGGTGCTAAAATAATATTTCCTTTTATAGGCAATGATATTCCCATGAAGCAGCCTGCTCTTTCTCCACTGGAAAATACCACACTTTGAATAAATCACATAGACTAAATATGTTTAATTATGTGAGATTTGATTGTCTGTATCAGTAATGCAGCTTCTGAATTAAAATCAACAATAGCCATACAACCATAATCTGAAAACCTACTAGCAGAAACAATGACAGGATAATCACAATAATATTCCTAGTGATCAAATGCTGACATTTCTATAATTAATCTAGCTGCTATACTGGATAACAAAGAAGTGGACTCAGGCACTAAAATTAGGAATTGTTATACAGTAGCTCATCCTCTAAATAATTTGGTTTGGTCTTCCGCAATTATAGTTAAAATATTTATTTTGAGGTTTGGTTTTGCTTCATGCTTTTTTTCTAAAATTGTTTATTTTAAGCAAACATTAAACTTGACAAAATACCTTTCAACTGGAATTGTTGTTTTGTTGTATAGCCTCCTGCTCCTCTTGTCTGATAAAAGGGTAAACTACTATCCAGGTTTTAGAGCAGAATGCCTGATTAATCTGTCTGCTAGATACATATGGAAATAAATTAGCAAATGGTTCATCTGGGACTGAACTACTACAGCGATGATAAATTATTGCCCTCTTCCATGGCTATATTACTGAAGCTTCAGTGGTTTCTCTGTTCTCATTGCAAAGATTGATAACAGCAAACCATCATGGTCCTGGAAATAAGGCAATATTTGAAGTAGTGTAAGCAGATTCTAAGAGATTCTGAGCCTTCTTTTTATAAGCTTTGTATAGGCCTTTTCTGCTTTAAACTAAGTTTTTTTTAAAAAAATAACAAATATTAAATTAAAAGATTGGCTAAAAATATAATATGAAAATATACATAATCAAAGAAAAATTTATCACCCAGAAAAAATCTCATGAAAAATCTCATGAACGTATCTATTTTATGCCATCCAGAGTCACCTTATTATTGGTGAGATGGATGGCATAAAATTTAATAAATACATAAAAATAAATACATTTATTTTTCTCAGCAACCACTCAGAAATGGCTTGGTTGACTTGGCTTTTTTCACAGATTATTTTTAAGTACTTTATATTCAACCTTAAAATTTCCTGGAATTTCTAACCAAGTCAGCTTCCTGATCTTGTTAAAGATCAGCCAAGATTATGTGATGCTACACAGAAATACATATGTGATGCTACATAGAAATACATCACAGACAAAACAGAAAATTGCTTGAAAATCCACTTCACTGCAATTCTATCTATATTGCGTGCATGCATCCATGTACCCATATAATTGTATTGCAACAGACATTCAGATTTTGTGCTCATTGCACATGGGGAGAGAGTTAGTATTGGCCTTTCAAGGTCTAACCCCAAAGTGCTTTTTCTTGGTTTTATCTTTGAAATTATATTGCTTCTTATAGAAGAAGGATCTTCAGAACTGATCTAATGTTATATTGGAGTAGTTTTTGTAGTTGCCACTGAATTAAAAATATGCTTGGGTTTTCGAATCTTTGGGAAGAGAAAGTGAAAAATTATTTTTTTGCCTTGCCATTTTATTTCTGTGGAATTCTTTCAATTCCTTGCAGAGAAGTGAATAGGTTGATATGCCTATTAATTTTACTGAAGAGCTGACATCAAACAGAGATACAAGTGCATACAACCATACCAGGAATATTCAGATTGCATTCAGATAGTTGAAGAGTCACAAGCAAATTCCAAGCAAAGCAGCCTACTAAACCAATGATGAATGGGCTCTTTCCCATGCTCAATAGGTCAACTTGTCCTGTACAGGGCTAAGGCTAAGACTAACCATAATACTGTCTGATGAGAAACTAACACAACTTGTCCTACATATCAATATGATGCTCGATGAGAGCTTATTATGAGACAATTTCAGTCAGACTTTCAGCCTTCCAATGACTTGATGGCCTCCAGATGTCTTCCCAATCAATGTATCCAGCATCCAGTTAAGGAACAATTCCTTGACTTAGAATAAAGGAAGCATCATAGAACACGGCAAGATAGGCTGCTCAGAATAGTAGGGCTTTAGGGAGGTGGAAAGACTAAATGGTGTATGATAACTTGTAGACCAACACTTCCCAATGATAGCGGAGCTATTACTTCATTCTGTAGCACATTATTGATTTCTGAGAAAGAAAATGTTACATGTTTACATATTTTCCAGTATGCAGTTAAGAACAATTGCTTACTGTGTGTTCTTATTGTATAGTCCCCATATGGTTATGTAACTATTCAAACCATACACATGCATCATATATTTAGTTTCTAAATGGAGCAAACATATGGGATTCACATCAATGGGTCTATCCCTTACCTCATCCCCTCACTCACGTACATTAATCACAGCCTGTGAAAGGCTTTAAATGAATAGAGTTTTATGCTCATGGGAAACTTGATAAACAGTCTTTTAAAAAAAATCAGAGTCTATTTCCTATGTTAATTGAATGTGCACATACATCTAAGCCTCTGTAATCCCTTTTTTCACTGATGTTATTTGAATTAGCTGATAATATGGTCTGGTGTAGTAATATAGTAAAATTTTTGGGATGGATGACCCTAGACTGGTCATTATGAGACAAGTCAAGAAGTTGCTGTTGTGTGGATAAAGTGAAAGGAGACTAAGTATATATTCTCACACTTCAGAAACTACTTAGAACTCTGACTATACAGTCACCTTTCAGTGGTATATCAAGGTTTTCATTGAATAAGGTGTTTGTCAAATTGGGAAAAAAACCACTGAAACATATTAATCTAATTGTTCAACTACATCACTACTTGTCAATAAAACCCCATATGTGTACACACATACATATACACACATACACACACACAATTGGGGGGGGGGAGAGAGAGTTTTATTTGGACGTTTTATTTCAGGCTGCAATGTATAGCTATTTACATCAGAGTAACTTTTATTAGACATCATATGACTTACTTCTGAATGGATGTCCATAGGATTACACATTTAGACCATCAATGAGCTGCTAAGCATTTCTTAAGACAATGCCAATTAAATAAATTTGTGCCCATTGAATGGTAACCTCATGCATAGTACTTGATTGTTTCTCCTGCCTTGAGTGAAAGCATATGGCGATCAACACCATATGTGGGTTTTCCCAAAGGAACCATGGAGCAGATAAAATAACTTCCATTTTTATTGGAAATGTCCAGTCCAATCTAATAAACTGACCAAGAACTGTTTCCCTATCTAGTCTATTCCAGTACAGCATCCAAGTATTTATTGAAGTTATAATCTGGGAGGAAAATAAACTTTCTTAGTGACCATATTATAACAAGCTATGACTATTTATATATTAAAAGTTATTATGCTTCTACAGTTTTCTTTAGAAAGGTGGACTGTTCAAAAGGTATTTATAATTTGAATTTTTGAGAGTTGCTTAGATAGACTAAGCTTGCATCATTCCAGAGTAAAAAATGAACTTCAGTATGGTGAGTGTGAAAGCCAATTTAACAGATTGCTCAGCATCTGATAACAAATGAGCCTCAATTTTGGGTTCTTTACAAAATATTTATAGAACGTTTTATTTTGATTTAGTCTCTTAAATTGGTTTACTGTGGTTACTTGTACAATCTGTTTAAAGACCTTTCAGGTCCTTTCCAACCCTATGATTCTATGGAGGCCACATGAAAGCCATTTGTATGGTTATATGCAGAAACACCTTAAGGTGATAGACAAGAGTTGATTCAAAGAGAAGCAAAATAAAATACTTTCTGAGGGATAATTCAGGTGACTAGTAGAGCAGGTTGACTTTGTGTTCCCTCAAATGAAGCAGGGTTGCTAGTGTAGGTCAGTCTTTTGAGAATCAGACCTGCAGGTTCCCCCCTTCCTTGTTGGGGTTACTGCAGCTGCTGTGTTAATGCTTCTTTTCTGGCACTAGGTGTCACTTTAGCACTGCTTCTGTAGAAGGCAATACTGTAGGGGTACCAAGTGTCAAAATAAAGCAAACATCCAAGGTATATTATGAATGTGGATAATGGTATATGAATGTGAATGACCTTGGGAGATGTGGGAGGGAGAAGCAAAGACATGCTGCCTAGGAAATGATCAGTAAAGAGAGGGTGTAAGAGGGTGGAGCCTGCAGCTACATAAGAGGCAGAGCAAGAAACTCAGAAAGGATCTACCCTAACTTGTCAGGCTGTAAAAGAGACAGCTGGAGATTTATATTATTAGACTTGCTAGACTATTTATGTAGCTTTACAATAAAGTAGAATTAATTTATCTGGTCCTGTCTCCTGGAAAGGGTGATAGTATGTTAGTAGGGATATATACATAAGTAGCTATAGAAGTCATTCCAGAAACATTTCTCCTGAAGAAAGATGTGTGTGCTTATATTTTTGGATTGCAGAAAGGAAAGAGAAAAATCTGATTTTGGTTTTTAGACTCTCCCACCAAATACAGAGAGTCCTTGACTTATAACCACAATTGAGCCCAAAACTTCTGTTGCTAAGCAAGACAGGTGTTAAGTGAGTTTTGCCTCGCTTTATGACCTTTCTCACCATGGCTGTTAAGTGAATCACTGCAGTGCTTAAGTGAGTAACATGGATGTTAAGGGACTCTGGCTTCCCCATTGACATTGTTTGTCGGAAGGTTGCAAAAGGTAACCCATGACCTCAGGACAGTGCAACTGTCATAAATAGGAATCACTTGCCAAGTGTCAAAATTTTGATCGTGCGACCTTGGGGATGCTGCAATAGTTATAAGTCACCTTTATCACCCATCCCCTCCCATTTGTGACTGTATGGCTGTAACTTTGTCGCTTGTATCCTTATGATTTATATGGACTGTTTCCTAGTATGATTTTATTGCTTACTGTACCCTATGACTATCATTAAGTGTTGTACCTGACGATTCTTGACTCTTGACAAATGTATCTTTTCTTTTATGTACACTGAGAGTATTTGCACCAAGACAAATTTATTGTGTGTCCAATCACACTTGGCCAATAAAGAATTATATTCTATTCTAAGTCACTTTTTTCCATACTGCTGTAACTTCAAACAACTACTAAATGAATGGTGTAAGTTGAGGACTACCTGTACATTCTGGCTCCACCACCCTACCGTATTGAGACCCAGAAGTTTATTTAGTAGAAATTTTATAATCCAAATTACCTTGGAAACCCATGTTAATGACATCACAGTACATTCTTGAACCTTACCTGGATATTAAGGCCTTTGGTTACTAGAAACTTCTTAAGGTGGTGACCTGTCAGCTTCAAGTTGCAAGATTTCATATAGATAAGTGAAGCCATTGTAGATATGAGAGCCCCAAATTCTTATTCCAAAAATGTAATAAAATTAAGAAAAAATATCCTGCTTGATCTATTATTATTGTTTCTATTATTAATGTTTCTGAGACAGCATATCCACTATCCACCCTCATATTACTAGATCTAAGCAGTATAACAAAAACAATTGAACATACATGAATATATATTCTGGTATTCTTCCTTTGTCCAACACTCTCACATTCTCAGATTTTGCATCACTGATGAATGACTGAAATAATTTCTCACAGACAATTAAAGAAAGAGGGTGAAGGTTAATGCTACAACCCAGACTTTATGTTTGTGTGTATGCTTTGTTTAGTACCTGAGTGAAGAAACCACTTATTTTGTGAGAAAAGCAGATATTTCAATCATTTCCAAATGTTAATGTGGTGAACACAAGAAAATATCTTTTTAAACCTTGGTCTTGCCAAAACTCAAGAGCTATAAATCACTGAGAATGTCAGGCTGTATATTAAGAACATGATGGGGCTTTTTTTGTTTTTGTTTACTAAATTGCTGCTGAAGTGAAGCCAGACTAAGCAAAAATACAGTACGTGAGAGAAAAGAGTTTAATCTCCCTTAAAAGGGAACCCCTGCATCTGCAATTAATATAAGTAAATATGTAGGAGACTGTGTTCCCTACTTTTTTCAGGAAAGACAGCTCTCTGTTTGTTTAAAAGCATTCTCAATTTAAACTTTCTTTCACCCTTTTGTTTGGATTATAAAGCTGATTGTTCCCAGTGATTGGCCATGCTGATTGAAATGAATACTGTCTTTTAAGGGCTGTATAGTACAAGTGAACTAGATAAAGAATCATTGGAAAGAAAGCAAGAGTCTCAAGGTAGCTCATTTAGTTATCATGCCCTCTCGATCCAGGATGAACAGGCACAGATTGAACAGATTGTCTCAAGTCGTAACCTTCTCCAAGAATCAAATAATTGCTTGGATTGGAAAGTAGGTTGGAGGTCTTCTAGTCCAATTCCCTGCTCAGGAATCTTCATATCATCCCAGACAAATGGCTGTCCAACATTTTCTTGAAAACTTTCAGTGATGGAGTCCCTATGACTTCACAAGGTAGGCAGTTCCATTGCTTAATAGCTCTCACAGTAAAGAAATTCCTCCTTATTTTAAGTTTAGCTGTCTCACTGTAAAACGTACTTTCCTCCATTGGTTTTGTCTTACTCTCTGTGTGTTGTGTGTTGCTCCTGGGTTATCTCATAAAGGTTATCTCGCTAAAGGCTCTGAAATATCCTCCCTGTGCTATCTTCCCTGTGACTTCCCTTCATGTATTAGAGTATAGTACTTTTTAATAATACTTTTTCAAAATTTACTTTTAATAAACATATGCAAATTAGTATCAGCAAATGAATGCATTCCTATATTGTACAAATCTGTGTCTTCTTATGAATGGGTTGATGCTTTTCTTTTTGATTTTTTGACAAAACTCATAATCATAATGTTTAATCCTACCAACCAACTCAGTGACTACTCTTGCATGAGCAAAATCTGACACCAAACACGTCTTCTTCAGCTATTCCCAAATGGAGCATAAAAGGACTAGCTCAGAAGGATAGAGGTTCAGAATAGTAAGTCTGTTACCCTGTAGCTCACCCTATAATGGAGCAGTACACAAATTAATGCTGCTTTTCTCTGAAGATTAGCATAGTGAGGAGCATGGCACAGAGAAGTTGGAGGATGAGTTCCTATTTCAGATTTCTAAGCCTGCATTAGTTTATACTACTAATTTTTCCATTTGGAACTAGACTGGAGTAGTGACAGTTGTTAGGATTTCAAGCCAATTATGAGTTCAGCAAAATGTGATCTTTGTTGTTGAAGAAACAGGGTCATCAGCAGTACAGCATTGGAATATAGTGAATAATAAAATGATCTTGGAAATTACTGTCATTGAGGATAAGTACTGGAAGTAATGAAACCTGACAAATTTGAATGTAATAGACCTTTCTTGAGATTAGCCTGTTCCATTAGATTTGCACTCCGTCTTTCTCATAGCCTTGTAGAGTTAAGGGCTTTAAAACAACAACAACAACAAATTTAATAATAAATGGTTTTAGGGGTTCCAGTTGAGGTCTCCACCTCTGTATAGTGAGAGGAAATTATCTTGATTTATCTAATTTGCAGGAAGTAAGATCAACACAGGTGCAGCATGACTTGAACTTGTTGTTCGGAGATTTCTTTTCTTGTGCCTAGTCATCTCAATTTAAATACTGGAAAAATGCAGGTGCAGGTACACAAGCTAGTTCTATACCTCATAACTTGGACTATCATTGGTATTATTAGGTCTTTAACCTCCTTTATTAATTAGAATTATACAAAGGAAACTAGGGACAAGTGCACCACTTCCTGACTGCTCCACCCAAAATCCTGGTGTCTGTGCAGCAGGAAGATTGTTGTATTCATATAGACATGTGATAAACCAGGGGAATAATTATAGAGATATACTCATTGAGCAAATTCTGTGTTGCATGTGGTTGCCATATAATCCATGGGTGATGTAAGGATCATCACATCAGATCCAGCAGAAGAGGAATGCTATGCTATCTTTGAGATGGGCAGCATCTAAATTTTGTTTAATAAATAAATAAGTCCAGTCTGCTAGGGGGGCTACACTTGATAAGACCCAAGAGGTGGACTTTTCCTGCTTCCTTATGGAAGACCATCTCCCGCTTCCCACACAAAGTGAGATTGACTCAATTCTTGTTGGTTTTTCAGAAGTCCCTCAAAATCTGGTCATGCTGTCAAGCTCAGGGGCTCCAGGGGATGAGTGACATACTGAAGTGACTTCAATTTTGTTGAAATTTGCTACACTTTCCTAGCTTTTAATCACAGTTTAAATTTTTAATGGATTTTCAGTTCTGTTGTCTAGAGTTAGTGACTTGGAGTTTATACACACTACCCATTTGCACCATTGCCAAAGTAGGCCAGCAACCATGATCTCTAAACAGAAAAAAATAATGTCACCTTGCATTCATCCTCTAATTACCAGGGAAATGGCCTCTGGTTGTGCTTTTCTATTGCGTTTTAGAGTACCATTTCCCAATTATTGAACATGCCTGTCAATTTTGGTTGGAACACTTTACTTCCTTATACAGGCTAACTCCAGCAATTCATTGACTATTTCCCAGAAGAAAGAACATCTCTTAACTGAATAAACAGTTGGCCTGATCTCTAATATCTTCCAGCGTTTCCTTTTAACAGAAGTATTAAAATAGAATAGCAGCTATGACTTTCACCTGCCAAATAAAAATCTTACTGGTTTGAACCCTGGCAATTTCTATTTTTTTAAATATTAAATTCTGATATCTTTCTTTAAGTCCATGGCTGCATTGCTTCATCATTTCTCCATTCACTTGAAATACAACACAATCAACAAGATGATAAAAAGAAATCAAATATCCCAAAAGGTGAGAGGTAATAGGAAATAAAATTTAAAACCAAATGACTGGTATAAGGTTTAATAAAAACTGATCAAGGAAAGCTGCTGTTTCCCCAGATCTACATTGCTGTAGAATCTAGGGGTTCAAACTGGTGTTCCATGGGCTGGATGCACCATGTGCAGGCCATGCCCATCCCAGCTCTGTGAATGGGAAAAATGTCACAAAATGTCACATTTATCAATGTGACACCGCGAATTTGACACCCATGCTGTAGGTGAGTAAACATTTTGGGCTGAGAGTTGTATTTAAACTGTTTTGGAGTACTGCAAATTGAGTCGGAGGGACAATGGGGCAAAATCAGCATGTCAAGATTATGTCATGCAAGTAGACAAAGTCAGTACTTTCTTGAACTATGAGAAAAATATCTTGTTTATTATTTAAAAGTTCAGCCAAGTCACCTGTAGATATTTAATTATGTCTTGTTCACATTTGATATTATTCATAGGGTGATAAAAACTCTGTGGAAACATTTTTTTTTGCTGATAAATGTTCCTGTTTTCCAAAGATACAAAAAACCACAACTTTCTGGTCATACAGCTAATACGTGTATATATATACACCTTTCACCTTGATTAACTTCAAACATACAGAGCATTCCAGGACAGGTGAACTGAAAAAGTAAAGTTGATATAATTAATACTCTTTCCCCTCTTTGTACTCAATGTAAACATTTTAGGGCAGATCTTTTGTTGGTGCAACTGCATTTGACTTTGAGCACTTTGGATCAAGGACAGCTTTGAATCTTGCAGTTTTGTTTTGACTTTTTCTAGGAATGACGTAATTAAGCATAGCCAGTAGTATCTAAGTTTGCAATGAAGAAAAGCTAAAGCAGGTGTTATTCTTTACTTTCATTAAAGGAAAACCACCCATGTATTTATATATGTGTGTGCATGTGTGCATGCACACTTTACATATAAAGTGTATGTGTGTGTGTGTGTGTTTCTAAGGTTACTAAAATTTAAGATAACTGCTAAACTTTATTTCATGTTTGCCCAACAACTTATTCTGTGATATGATTGATATCAGCACATTGCCATGTTTACACAGAACCTCCCAGTGAGGTTAAACAAGTTTTTCTCTACCTTTACAGTTCACAAGAATTGCAGGTGAGATTTCATTTCCTTTGGATGTGCTACTTGCTTATTCATCAAAAATCTCTTGGAAAGGGTTGCATGACTAAACGAAACCACACTTGATAAAATTCACCAGAGAGAGAGAGAGAGAGAAAAAAATGCTTCTTTGCCACTACCATTCATCGGAGTTTAGGAATTTTTTAAAATGTCTTCATTTATACAAAGAGAATACCAGTTGGAATTTATATTATTTTTAAAAAGGTGGGTCATTCCAGGATCCCTTGGCAGAGTTTTAGATACATCACAAAACAGCTCAGCTCCTAATTCAGCCTAAATTTAATGCCTATGGTTAATTACAGTGGTAATTGAATATATAGGCTTAAATGTCAGCCATCACCTGCAGCACCTCTCTTTGACTGTATTTACCTTCATTGTGACTGATGAAGAATTCTGAAAGAATTTCACACCTGCACATTAGTTTAGTTGATCTATAAAAGTGATGCACAATTATACTTTTTGCTATTTTTTATTTCCTTGGTTGTCATAATAATATTTTCTTTAATGGAATTCAGCAATTATCCCCCAAAATTTATTATACTTGTGGTTTTATAAAGTTTTCTGATCCCATGTTAAAGTGATGATGAGAAAAACACTTTATTTTGATTATTAGAATGATGAGGCAGCTTCTTCCTAAGCATTCAGAGACTGTTGTATTAATCCAAAATATGTGTCTTCAGCTCTATGTCTCTTTTAAAATTGTAATTTGATCACCATTGAAGTGGCAGCAACAGCTGCTTCTTTGTCCTCTGTTGGAATTATACTGTGTGCTATTTCATACATGTATATAGATATATGGCCCTTCTGTATTTCTCACAATGGGCCTGGCTGCCTAGATTGCTTGGAATTATAGTAGCATTATAAGAAGGATTACAGATTTAACACATGGTATATTTATGGAATAGCATGACATCTCTTGGGCCCCTGAAAAGGCCATAGTTAATCATTGTGGGTAATCTCAGACGTTTACTGGGTGATTTTTGGGTTAAACTCAGTTAAAGATACAGTAGAAAAATATAAGTAAATTTACATGAAAAACCTCTATAGTTGCAATTTATACAAAATGCAGCTTGTGCATTGGTATAATAATTAAGACATACATTATTACAATAAACTCATGATCTATTTGTATTCAGTTAAGCAATCAAATGCTATGTACCCTAGGAAGGGGTTTTACATACTGAAATAGAAAATTCAAGGGCTGTAATCCAGAATAAGAACACTGTAAAGACAATAAGACAAATGTGGTAATTGAGAAAAAATGATGATTGATCGTATTACTTGCAGAAATAACACATATCACTTTTGCAGGATATGTTAAGCCAAAAATGGTTGGCACAAAGGAGCATAATGAATAATTGAAGTTAATTTGCACTTGTTAAATAAACTAGCCAAGAGATACATTATCCATGCTATTAAGTGGTGTGCTTAGGTTTCCCCTTGTGAAGTGCATCTATGGTTCTTATTTATTTGTGTGTGTGTGTGTAAGTTTAGGTTCCGTATAGCACTTTTATCTCCCTTTTTTTTCTTCTTCCAGCCAAGGAAAAGAAGTTGGCTGAGAGAGAAACTGACTGGATCACACTCTTCCCATTAATTTCCATGTTTTTTATAATAGCCCTTAACCAACATCAATATATTTTGGGCAGCAAAATATATTTCTGGCAGTGACAACAATCTCAGTACTGCAACAGAATGGCAAAAATCAGTGCTCATGCGACTAAGTCCCTTATCTGAACTATCTTTTTAACTTTGCCATTATAGTGGATAATACGCTGATGATTGTGGTATCTCCTTCCTTCCTTTCAACCAACCTTCATCTTCTCTATCCTAAACAACGAGATGTGGCTGCTTCATCTCATATTGGTGGTGGTCCTTAAACTGGCAGTAATTTGGGAATATGGAGGGATATATGAAGCAATTTTTAATTCTTTGGAATTACAAGGATCCACTTTGTGTCTACTGCTGCCAAGACACTTGTATAGAACAATAGAGTCTTTTTTTGTGTCTGTGAGGCTAATAGAATCAAACAATTTAAGTACCACTGTTCTAGAAAAATTGTAGCTACATGAGGTAGCAATCTCTGCCCTAATTAACATGATTTAAATAAACTTCCTATGAAGTTTATTGTTGTATTGAACAAGGTTCTAAATGAAATGCAGAAATTTAGACAAACAGGTAATCTTCAACTTATGTTCATTCATGGAATGACCTTTCGAGTTATAACAGTGCTTTTAAAAAGTGACTTACAACCTGTTCTTGTACCTAGAAGCTTTGCAGCATCCCAACAGTCAAAAAAAGTCATAAAATAGGACAAAACTCACTGTGAAAATATCTACAGACCTCACATCCTGGACATAAATTGATTCAATTTTTACCCTCAAAATGACGCTTTAGGGCACTGCACACAAAAACAACTAGACATAAGGACAGTTTTTTTTCCTGAATGCCATCGCTCTGCTAAACAAATAATTCTCTCAACACCGTCAAACTACTTAGTAAGATTGTATTACTATTATTCTTCTCATCCTTCCTATTACCTATCTCTTCCCACTTATGAGTATAACTGTGTTGCTTGTATCTTTATAATTTATATTGTTTTTTTATTTCTTAGTATGATTTGATTGCTTATTAGTAACTTATGACTACCACTATGTGCTGTATCTTATGATTCTTGATGAATGTTTTTTATTTTTTTCTTATGTACACTGAGAGCATATGCACCAAAGACAAATTCGTTGTGTGTCCAATCACACTTGGCCAATAAAGAATACTATTCTATTCTGTTAAGAAATGTTTTGTTTAGCAACAGGAATTTTGGGCTCAATTGTGGTTGTAAGTCAAGGACTATTTGTATAGAAATTATAAAATGGGACCAAAGTAAAGTTCCTTTTAAGGAAGGCTTAAATAATCTTCCATTTTCAATTGTTTTCTTGCCCTTCCAAAGTACCTCATGTAGATTTGCCACATACTGTAATTTGTCATATGAGTGTGCTGAATTACAGTGGCAGTTGCAGTCACTGTTGTTACATCATTAGATATCATATGATTACCATTTTTGATCTCCAGAGGGCTTTTCCATTCACTTTGCTTGCCATAAGTAGGCAATATAGGTTGCAAATGATAATCACATGATCATGAGATGCTGCAACTATAATCTTGAGGTAGTTGCCAAGCACCGAAATCATGACCATGTGACCGCAGAGACACTGTAATGGCCACAACTACGAGGTCCCAAGTCTTCCAATTCAGCACCATTGTAACTTTGAACTGTTGTGGAATGAGTGATTGTTGAACAAGGACTTCCTGTATACATAAAGCAATGACTCCTGAGAAAACACTTTCATTCAAGACATGTTACTTGACATTCCAAAGTGAAATATGATATTTGTAGATTTCATGGTAATGACACAGTGGTGAACTTCTGTGAAATGACATCTATGTTGCTGAATGATCTCTTTGCTGGGGAACCACAATTCCCAATGCTGATATGTTTTAGTCATTTTTAAAAACAATCACCTGTGTTGGCCTTTTCTCTTTAATAATATTTCTAACACTTTTAATTTTGGTTTTGGTTTCAGTTCTTCCTATTGTATTATTAATGTTGTCATGCCTGTTGTAAACAACTTTAGGATTTTTTAAAATAATTGGAAGCAATATAAAATTATTGGAATAAACATGTACTTACATCTTACTACCTGCCTTATAACCGCATCCTGACAAATATTTTAAAAAACAGATGTCTCTGTTTATAGCCCAGGTATACAACCCAAGAGGTTCTGGGATTAGCTATGGTCCCAAAAAGCCAGTCTGAAAAACTACCACCAAATGCAATTTTTAATTTGGCAGAATACATGACTGCAGAGTAATCATTATGCATATACACTCACTATGCTATTTCTTTTCAGGGTAAATAATGTTATGCCACATGAAGAAAAGTATAAAAATGCAGCCAGTGAAATGAATGGGAAAAAAGAGAAAAAAGGAAACAAACCTAAATCTAATTTAAACTGATACCATTCACTATGCTTCTCTATAAATTTCTCTCCTAGTGAACTGTCCTTGCTTTATTATATTCACATACTGTTTAATATATTGCATTTTTTTCTTTACATTTCTCATCTTTTCTTTCTCGGAATCTCATCAATACTATGCAAATGGTTTTTTTTAGCTCTTATAGTCTTGACCAGAGGTGGTATTCAACAGGTTCTGACCAGTTCTGGAGAACTGGTAGGGGAAATTTTGAGTAGTTTGGAGAACTAGCAAATACCATCTCTAACTGGAGATTTTACAGTTTCCTTCCCCTGCCACAGCCACCAAGCCACACCCAGAGAACCAGTAGTAAAAAAAATTGAATCCCACCACTGGTCTTGACCCATTAAGTCTTCCTTTATATTTTTGTTTTACAATTCAATTTTCATTTATTCTCTATATGACCAAACTACCACAGTGTTCTTCTTTCAGAACTCTCATTTTATATTCAGTTCACATTAATTTATTACCATTCAGTCTTAACTTTTGTTAAGAATAGTTTTGTTTGACCATACAGTTCACATTAAATGTTCCACTGCTGGTGCATTTTATGTCATTTCCAATACATCCAAATCTACTGCCATATAACACTGTAAAATACGTTGAATTTCTTTAACAAATGTTCAGTTTCCAGTTCCTAGTCCACATGCATGCACTATATTTCTATTAGCAGCTGTCCAATTTAAACTTTCTTCATTCATTTTCTCAACTCTTGCTTGTATTCTTTTTTATAATTCCCTTTAGTGTAATTCCGTATACTTCTATGTCACATTGTAACATAATTCTTTTCATTGTTCCAATCAGCTTCTACATTGTCTTTTGTTCACATTCTGTTCATTATTTTGGAAGATTAATCTATTTTATCATGCTTTTCCATGTAAGGGAGTGGCTTGCTGATTCTTTTGCTTCCTACAATTGTTGAATTGTAATTCTCATTTCAATTTGCTTTTCTTCCATATCTGTTTTCCCCAACGAATGGTTTGCCCCACATTTAAAATCGCTCAACATCATCATATTCTTTACTAATTCTGTCAATCTTTTATCATTTTATCATATATTAGATCCATATTCTTTCCTTTGTCATAGGGGCATATGAATATATTTGTGCCTTTACCAACTAGAGCTTTTTCTAAGCAGACACTCAGCATTCACCATTCTCAGTCATTTTTGGGTTTCTGAATGAACCAATAGCTGTTTTGGTACTCTATCATCTCATTCCCATCAGCCATTCACGTCATCTGGCAGAGAAATTTCCCCCTCTGAACTGCATTCATTTAGAATATTGTATTTTCACTGTTCACTGAAGTATAAAATACAACTATGACCAGCCTATGATTCTTAATTTATACAAATACACAATCTAGATGATGCCAATTAATACTTTCTAACACACTTTAGCCTTTTTATTCATAATTACTGTAAACCATATATCTTCATTTAACTACATGGATTCATCAACACTGCTCCAGAAGGTCAGAGCAACCCATTTCACTTTTATACATTTAACTTCCCATTAACTTCTATACATTTAACTAACCCATTTAACTTCCATACAACTTCTATACAGAGGAAAACTCCCAGAATTTTTGCTTTATTTTGTTTACTTCAGCTGGGCCATTGATAGGAAAACACAGATCTTTCAAGCTAGCATTCACCTCAGGGATGGGATTCAATTTTTTTAACAACCGATTCTGTGGGCGTGGCTTAGTTGGTGGGTGTGGTTTAGTGGTCATGTGACTGGGTGGACGTGGCTTGGTGGTCATGTTATTGGCTGGATGTGGCCAACTCAATATCACTCACATCGAGGCACGCATCTCCTCGCCTGGCCTCTCATGACTGTGGGGATGCTGCAA
>JANHFN010007980.1:11134-21736 GCA_032468175.1 Toxicocalamus goodenoughensis | reverse complement strand
TCAAAGTCTTCTTTGGGAACAATGTTGTTCTTTATAATTCAAATTCCAGGGTACCTTATATTGTTGCTTTTTCAGTTTGACCTGGTCAGCCAAAACTTTCTCTTCTTATCTTTCTCCTGCACATTCTTTTCCAGTCGAGTTCTTCTTTGAGATGGCCATTTCTGACCCTTGCTGCAACCGCCTTCAGGAAAGGGAGTAATGGCCAGCTATGGAGGAGAGATGTGACTCTTCTCAACCCCGTCTGGCAGTCTCCTCCCTCTTCACCACCTCTGCGGGGTGGCTTAGCCCGAAACCAACCACTCAGAGCACTCCAGCGGCAAGCACAGACCAAAATTGTGCACGATCACAGATTTCAGTCTGTCGCCGAAGAAGCTCAAACCAGAAGCCCCCAGGATTTTTTTTCTTTTTGAAAGGAGCTTATTAGATAAGTATTCCTAATTAGCGTTTCCCCATAATACTCTTAAATAAATGCTGAGTTTGGGATAGTCTCTTATGTCAAACCCTGTTGGAGAAAATGAAGATCTTCCATCTTGGTATGCAGGACCCAGAGCTAACAACATATACAGGATATGGGATTAGGGTTTATTTAATTACTGAGTTTTACATCACATTTGTAAAATGTGAACTTCAAGTTCCTGATAACAAATAATTTGTTTAAAGCACCAGCAATAATTTATGAGGCAGGCTGTGAGCAGTCTTCTAACTGGTGATAGACTTCAGTGCTGTTGTTTCTCATTATACCGTTCCTTCATCACTGCAGCCAGTCTAAACCAGTAGCAGGAGATATGATCCATACTGTTCTGCTAGATACACTGAAAGTAGTTTTGGGGAGGGAACCTTAACTCAGTCAAAACTACAAAATGAAAGACCTTCATAGTATTGAAACAACTGAAATATTTATAAGAGATCCACTGAAAGTGGCCACAGAACTGTTTTTTTTTTAAATAAGCCCAGAATAATTGAAACAAGACAGTTTGAACATGAAATATTTCAAGGTTTCATATCAATAATAAAATGCCTCATACTTTCTAATGAAGAATTCCCAATATGATGCCCTCTGGGCACATTGGGATTACAGTTCCTGTAATTCCTAGTAGAAGAATTGCAAGAACTTTCCAAGAGCCCTATTCATCTATCTCTAGGAAGGACATGCTGTTGCTGATGCCAAATAAACTGAATGAATGGGATATTAGGAATTAGGAATTACTAGCCTACCAATAGAAATGTTATTGTTGTTCTGTCGCTAAGGCATGCCCGTCTCTTCATGATCTCATTGGTCATTGCATGTCAAGCCCATTCTGTACCCCATTCTCTGCCAGAGATAGCCCAAATTCATATGCATTGCATTGATGATACTATCAGAAGCGTTATTGGGCCCATTATACTGAATATTTAAAAATTTATTACTGAATGTGAACATTTCAGTTTAATAAAACTAAATGAAATATTTGTATTTATTGTGGATGTTTCATATTGTTGAATGGATGATGGACATTTGTAAGCAACCAAGAATCAAATGAAATTGGTAGTATGAATGAATGAATATTTATTTATTTAGACTTGTCCTGTCAAGATGAACACACATTCTAGAAGGTTTCCTCTTATACTAGGAACTAATAGTTTTTCAGTTTAGAAAAATGCAAGATTTAGAAGATTTTCTGTTACAAACTTAATGTCAAATGGGGCTCTTAACTTCATTTAGGCAGAGGTGTCTTGAGATAAGTAACTTTCTTTGTTTAACTATTACATAAAATTAATTTAAGTTTACTTAAAGAATAACCTTCAGGAGGTCATTCAGTGTTGATTAAACTTGGGTGATGGAAAATCCATTCCCATGTGTGCCTGTGCTTAATCATTGCCCCATTAACAAAATAATCACTTCTGTTTCTCATTTACATTTCTCCACCCTATCTTTAAGCCAACCACTTTTCTATATTCACCGTGGAACTTGAACTTAAATAGAACCCAGTACTTTAATTCTATAAATATACGTATGCCATATCATTTTCCCTCTCTGAACTCAGTTTAGTCAAAGGCAGATTTAATTAATACCTTTTTTCCTCTTCAAAAGTGGTGCCCAAAATTCCAGGGGGTTGTATAAAGTAGTGATGAGTGAACTTGCTCAGGCGCTGCTTGAAAGAAGGCAAACGGGGAATACTTTAAAACATACTTTCTCCACCAAGAATTCTAAAATCTGTTGTAAGAGCTGCTGCACATGAACCTTCAAATCCCTCCTGGGCATGGCTTGGTGGGCGTGGCAGGGGAAGGATACTGTAAAATCTCCAGTCAGAGGTGATATTTGCTGGTTCTCCAAAATACTCAAATTTTCTGCTACCAGTTATCCAGAACTGGTCAGAACCTGCTGAATACCATATCTGAATCCCATCACTGACAGTAACCCATCCTAAATACTCTCACTGAATAATATACCACATTTCCTGCTCTTTCCATGGGAATCTTAGCACCTTATTAAAACATGGCTAGCCTTCCTGCAATTAGTTAGGATAAACATCCTAGAATATCTAATTGCATTCTCTTTCTCTACAATAAGAATCTCGTCTCCTCCCCCCCCCCCCAAATTACTATGTATGTCACCGGAATGTCAAGGAAGAACCGCAATCAGGCACATGTTGAAATGTGAGTGATTGGCAAAGCTGATGTGGGTCGCACAGAGAAGATATCTGTAGCCGAAGGAGCAGCATTGGCACATTGTATTTCTTTTTACATGATATTCCAGCAATTTGTCACATAAAGCCAAAATAACAATATGCAGATTACTCTTACTTCGAAAGACAAACACAGTAAATGTTATTTTGAGGCTACATTGCCTCAAAATGTCAGATCTGATATTAAAAGAAATATCACCCAAAGATTTTTTAGATGTTTAATTTGGTGGAGGAGAAAGAAAGGATGGGTCCTTAATTAGCTACTTGTAATCCTTATGACTCCCTTGATGGTAGCTAATCTTCTTAACAAGTGATTTATAGTAGTGTTGCTGGGTGGCAACAGGGGGTAAAGTACAGTAAAAGGGCTAATAATGTCATCTGCTCACTATCAGATTCCTAGTTGCTAATTCTTATTAATATTTTGGTGAACCCTCCTACCACAGGAATGACTTCCAACTGTGTTAGAAGGTGGCCATGGTTTGAGAGAGGAGTGAAGGAACCCATTTATCCAAATTGGAAAATCCTTCCCTCAGTAGAGGAGGAGGCCTCAAACACAACCTCTGTCCCATTTTTAAAATGCTCCTCTTGCATCAGTACCAGGGAAGATCAAGACCACTTCACAGGTTCACCAAGAAAGACACAATTCATGATCCACCCCACACAGGAGAAAGCATTTAGGAGCAATGACCCTTAATACTCTCTGCCTGCTCTTCTAAGGAGCCTCTTTAGATTAGGGGAGAAATGAAACCACCCTAGAGGACTCCCCCTATGTATGGGCTCCCCCTAACCAACATGCTGAGATTGAAGAAGCTACTTGGATAAGCAGGGAACTACTTCGAACCAGGAAGAAAAGAAGTCCAGTTGTCATGTCTCAACTTGCAGATACACAACTGATGATTATTTTAAACGTGCAACTTGGCAATGAAATGAAGACAGTCCTTCTTTCTCAATTCTGAAATTTTGATTTGTTGTTTATCTTCCTTGCTAGGAAAGAATGGTATTACTCACCTACTCATGTTTGATGTGGTGTTGACCACAAGTGAATTTCATGCGTTGAATGCGAATCCAACTGAAAGTACACCTTGCCCTTTAATTCCTTGGAACAACAAAACTTTTGATCATCTTTTTGTTTGCATAAAAAGATTACTGACATTATGCTTACCATGTAAGCAAAAAAAGAGTAATATTTGATACAAAAAGTAATGCATATGTTGTCTGCCACCTACAGATTTTAGAACTTTTTTATTTTTGGCCTTAAAAAATGTTTTTTTGTTTCTTGTGCCTAAAGATTAATTTACTGATGTCTTTATTTGTTTTATAGCTACCCTTCAACAAGATCCCAAAATAACGTTTAAAAGTAAAATAACATGAAAATAAATTACAGTAAGTCTTTAAAAACATCACAGCATATAAAATAAAAACAGTTAATAAAAGTAAATAAATCCTAGGCTACATTAAAGCAAGGAGATTAAAATCTACAGAAGATAAAATAACTAAGAACATTAGGTCTTTGTCCATTGATATCAAAGGGATTATCATTTTCCTCCATTTAGGAATGTGTATCATATCTCTGAATTTAATTATCATTTGCTTTTATATTTCTAGGAATGCTTAGCTCTACATTTGGAAGTGAATCAAAATGATTTGTATCTGCTGAAGGACAGGGAAGATTAGAACACGTTCTGATGTTACACTTTTTTGAAACCGGATAAAGTGTTTGTTAAATAAAATGTGCATGAAATTGTTAATTCCATGGGGATTAATGTGGCAATAAAATGAACAAGACTGAGGAGCAAATAATATACAAAAGTTACACTGGCCAAATTAAAGTGATTTATAAATTTATATTTATAAAGTGAAGTATCTACATCAATAATCAGCATAATTTAATTATGCCTAAATTTGTAGTTTGCAATCTTTTTTGCACAGAAATTAAG
Organism: Toxicocalamus goodenoughensis; assembly: GCA_032468175.1. NCBI lineage: Eukaryota > Metazoa > Chordata > Lepidosauria > Squamata > Elapidae > Toxicocalamus > Toxicocalamus goodenoughensis. Next base: position 17,133 of record JANHFN010007980.1, on the reverse strand, counting down.
ATCCTGGGATTTTTGCATATATTCCTCTATATGTTTCAAGTACTATATGCAGATGTGGATCAAGAAAGTTCATTTCTCAATAATGGGAAAGTGAAATACAATACTAATATTTTTTAAAATATGTATTCATTTTATAAGGCCACAGAGAGTATTAGATATTTTAAATTTAGAAAACTAATATTAAATGATGTATTGTTAATTTAATGCAAATTTAAGAAAAATCTGCTTCTTTTAAGATCTATTTTTCTTCTGAGCTATTAACTTTATACCTTAAAAATGATTGAATTGTTCCCATTAATGACTCCCTTGAGACTTTCTCAGTTTCGGACATAATTTTTTTTTAGATGTGACCAATCAGAACAATTGTCTGGGGTTATCCAGAATGTCTAATGTTTTCCTTTTGGTGGGACAAAACAAATCAGTTTAACAGGTTCCATTCTTAGCAATTTGATTAACCATAAGGACTCACAGGATCCAGCCATCAAAAGTTTCAACAGCTTTTATTAGAAACAAAAGTGACATATTGCTTCTCCTGTTTAACTGCATTCTTTTTCTTTTTCACATGTTTATAGATGGCTTTGTACTGTGAAATTCAGGGTTGGCCCTTCCATTTTATAAAGGCTGATGGGGATGGGAAGGGAGGAGAGGAGAGGAGAGGATGAAGCCAGTTATTTATCTCTCACACTCTAATCCTGAACTCAACAAGTTAGCCTGATTCTTTAAGTATGTCAGAGACAAACCCAGTATTTATATAGCCAAGTCACAATTATCATTGCTTATCTTAATCATTACTTTTGTTAATACCATTTTATAATGTCTTGATAAAACCACACTTGGAATATTATATCCAGGTTTGGTCACCACGATGTAAAAAAAAAATATTGAGACTCTAGAAAGAGTGCAGAGAAGAGCAATGAAGATGATTAGGGACTGGAGGTTAAAACATATAAAAGACAGTTTCTGGAATTGGGTGGGTCTAGTTTGATGAAAAGAAGGACTAGGGCTGACATGATAGCAGTGTTCCAATATCTAAGGGGTTGGCACAAAGAAGAGAGGATCAACCTATTCTCCAAAGCACCTGAAGGCAAGACAAGAAGCAATGGATGGAAACTAATCAAGGAGAGAATCAATCTAGAGTTAAGGAGAGATTTCCTGACAGTTAGAACAATTAATCAGTGGGATGACTTGCCTACAGAAATTGCGAATGTTCCAACACTGGAAGTTTTAAGAAGAGACTGCACAAACATTTGTCTGAAATGGTATAGGGTTTCCTGTCTGAGCAGGGGGTTGGACTAGAAGACCTCCAAGGTCCCTTCCAACTCTGGCCTAGTTTACACATAATGCTAAGTAAGTCACAAATCATGATTAATACACCGTATTTCCTAGGCTCACCAGTTACATTAATCCTCTACATTGGAATCCGATGTTCTCTGCTCTAACACCTGCAGAACTATCTGATGATCCTTCTTCTTGTAAATTTGAACAGCAGAGCTTCTGAAGGTGTTTCATTTTCATTGGGAGAACTTATCATAGACCTCATTTACCATTGTCCCCAAATTGCATTGATTTTTATGTGAAATGTCATCTTATTTCAGATTTTTCAGAGGGCTGTTTCTGCTATGTTTATATTTTCTGGATTGGTGCTCATTGGGATCTGCCTTGGTCATAGCCCCAATGGTTTTTTGGTATATCTTCAGTGAAGAGGGCTTCAAAATTGAAAGAAAATGCACAATGTTGACAGTACACTAGAGGGTCACACCTGTTTCATAACAAAATTATTGGTGTCTCTGGCAATTTTCTTCTAAGTCCAAATAACAGTTTCCACATGCCTTGGTAGAACTTGGAAGATTTTTAATGATGCAAGCCATACTGTGAAACTAGTATCGCATGGGATATATAATTTGGCATTAAACAACTCCACTTTTTCATTTCAGAACATTTCCTACTAGAACGCAGTGTTTTCCCAAGAAAGGTTCAAGATTACTACTGTACAATTACTTCTTTGTCTTATAAAGTTATGAATTCCAGCTGTAATTGTTCACATTACCATACTATTTTGCAATGGTAGATATTTACATTGAAAATATTCATTTTTAAAGAAATACATTTTTAAAATAATCTTCCAAATTAATCTGAAAAAGTCAGCAATTTTCATTTTCACATGACAAGAGCGTGAATTATAACTTTTGTTCCATTGTACTGAAAGTTGTTTTAAAATCTCACCTAGATCATCTGACAACTGTTTGAGTGGTAATGGTTTTTGAAAGGCTGACATCAAAACGCAATTTGAAAAATGAAGGGAACCCAGTTAATTCCTAATAGATAACCTAATAATCCAGTGATACAAATTCTAGAATGTATCTAGAATTTGGTTCTTTTCAAATTCTGTCTAAAAGTTAGATGGAAATGTCTGTTGGGTGTTATCCTCAAGGTAAACCATATCTGCATTGTGTTTAATTTATCTGATAATCAACTCTATAATCAGGTAGGAAATTTTGGCAACATGCATTTATCTTTTCTGTTTTCTTAATATACTGTAGGATCTGAAGCCATTGTCTATTTTGTCTACAGATTCCATGGGCTTTCTCTCAGGAAGATCAGCTTGAGTGTTTTGTAAAAATGTAATTGGCAAAACATCTAATAGAATACAAATGTTTCTTTTGAGACAATGGCCATATATCTCCAAAGAAGAGAATAGCTGTAGTTTTGGACTGAACTGTGGAGTTGTTGGGGAACTATGAGCTTGATTGTTGGTTTGCAGATGTTTCATGTTGCATCTAAGGTAACATCATCAGTGAGTGAAAGTGGGGTTTGCTGCCTATTTGTAATACAATAGCTTACCCTGCTAGTGAGCCACTCAGAGAGCTCCACCACATTTATCCATCAAAAAAGAGCCAGCTTGGTTTAAAGATTAAAATACCAGGCTAAAAACTGGGAGACTGTGAGTTCTAGTCCTTTCTTAACTATGAAAGGCAGTTGGGTGATCTTGGGACAGTCATTCTCTGTTAGCTTAACTCACCTCATAGGGTTGTTGTTGTGGGGAAAATAGGAGAAAGGATTCTTAGATTTGTTTGCCACCTTGAGTTTATAAAATAAATGAATAAAAGTGGGATATAAATAAAATAAAAATGAAACGAAAGGCTAAGGGAGTAATAATGTATAAGATAAAAATTCCCCTCGCACATACGTGCTAGTTGTTTCTGGCTCTAGGGGGTGGTGCTCATCTCCGTTACAAGGCCAAAGAGCCAGCACTATCTGAAGACGTCTCTGTGGTCATGTGGCCGGCATGACTAAACGCCGAAGGTGCATGGAACGCTGTTACTTTCCCACCAAAGTGGTCCCTATTTTTCTACTTGCATTTTTACATGATTTCGAACTGCTAGGTTGGCAGAAGCTGGGACAAGTAATGGGAGCTCTGTAATGTGGTGCTAGGGATTTGAACTGCCAAACTGCTGACCTTTCTGATCGACAAGCTCGGTATCTTAGCCAGTGAGGTACCATTTTTTTTAACCTCTTCATGAAACAAAGGTGTAGATTTCTTTGGTGGTCACTCATTATGCCATGAAATTGAATGCTAATGGAATGGCATTAGAAAGGGCATTTAGTGCAAATCTACGTCCTGCTGAACTAAGAAGTATTGAGCATTGTTTCAAATAGTTTCTAATCACTCAGAAACTGATTCCTAGGGAAGGGAGCTTCAAGTGGTTCTTTCCAGCTGCCAGCTGGGTCTGAAAAATTCATAAGACTAGCTTCCTAAATCTCATCAGTAAACCTACTGAATCAGCTGCTCAGTAATAACCAATTTATATGGAACAACTCTATTTGTTCCTTATTTAAACTTGACCAATACTTAGGTGCCTAAACTTCTGAATTCTATCTGCCTTCAAATGCTTTTATTTCAATAGCTAGACACTCTTCCATACAATTCACAGAATAACAGAGATTGAAGGGACCTTGGAAGTTTTCTAATCCAACCTCTCGCTCAAGCAGGAAACCTTCCTTACATCATTTCAGACAAATTATTATTGTCCAATTTCTTCCTAAAAACCTCCAAGTAAAGTAGCAGTGATAATCCTTGGGATTTTGGGGAGAATCACAGGACTGGACTGGCTCACCTAAACAAGGAGTTAGTACCAGGATATTGAGAACTTTCTTGTTCTGAGAGCTCAGTGAAACTCAGTGAGCATTGCCACAGCTAATTGTGAATGGAGTTTGCGTTATCAATAGACATGGCTGTACTTGACATCTTGTCATTCCTATCATCATACAATGAGTATTTTTCTACCCATATCTATAATTCATATCTATTTCTTATATGTTGATACTTTTCATGTCTTCTGTTTAACACATACATCCCTCCAAGTCTTGGGCAAATGAGAACAAAATCAGCATAAGAAATTTAGGTGATGGATTAGAACTAAATGCACATGTGGAAAAGTATATTAAGAATATGCGGATTTCAAGTGAAATCAAAATAGCAAAACAAAAACAAAAAACAGCAACAGGGAGTGATGATTGCTTGCTAGTGCCCTTTCAGGCCAATTTATATATTTCTTAATTAGGATTCTGTCTCTTGGGTTACAGAATAATTGGGTAATTTAAATAAAGGAACAAGGGAAACAAATAAAAATATTTTTAAAGTGTATTCTCTCATTATTAGAGGCTATGGAAAATAACTGAAAATATATACCCTCCTAATATCTGCTTTCAGGCTGAATGACTGTGGTCTCGTTTTCTATTGTCCTAACATATCACCAACAGATGTGACTAGCATCTTTAGAGGTAGAGTAAGCTATTTTGTGGCATACCTCTCAACAATCCACAGGTAACTGAAAAAAGACTGACTAAATTCTTGCATTTAAGCCTGATAAGCTGATCTGCATGTGGTCCATTTTACAGAAGTTCAAGAAAACTGTTTTGTGATTGGTTCCTTGTCTAAGCAGATTTGTATTTGGTCTATTTTAAAATAAGCCTAAGACAACTGGCTCCTTATTGACCTGTCCTTGATCGAGTTGTTGATTAAATCTTTTTATAGGTTGATTTCTAAATGACCTACTTTGGAGAATTTTTTCTTACTTCCTATTGAATTTGTTGGAACAGAAACATCATCAAATGATGGAAACCGAATCTGTATTTTTACTAATACATTTAGTTCAATGCTTCTGTATGCTGCAAAAAGGCAGATGTGAAATTGTTATTTATACACATACATGTGTGTGTATGTGTGTGTGAGACTGATAAAGTTAACTTTCAGTTATAGAAATATTCATCAGCCCTGTAGTGATTAAGGTCTTCGTTTCCTACAGTTAAAAATATAATTTTACTAAACGTACACAAGTTTTAACCCTTTTTCTATAGGTTTTTAAACACCAAATTGCTTACCTCCAACTACCCTTTTCCTATTTTTTTATACTTTGTGGGACATACTTACCAAGGGGAACTCTTATATGTCTTTAGTTTTACAGAAATTTCCTGCAAAACAATTCTAAGAATTCATATAGGTTGGGAATAGTTTTACTAAAGCAAATTTTTAAGTGTTCTGAGGTTAGATAGGCTCTTATTTTTCTAGCAGCATCTCCTCTACATGTGCAAATTGCATCATAAACTATTAGGCCAATTGTGTTTTTCTGTTCTGGGCACAAACTTCACTTTGTTTCAGCTCCAAGTTAAATGGGGTAATAGTCTTTGGTTTGTCTGAGGTTGAACTAAGGTATTTTCTCAGATACTCTTATGTCTTTCCTTTGATTAACAGGTGATGGGGAGACTTTATCTAGTTGTCTGTTTCAGATTAGACAATTCTCTAGTGTTGAGTTTTGGAAAAACATCTTAATAATATGGAAGTGCTAAAAAGCCTTCACCAGTGATGCACACTACAGCTGTGAGATGGATGTGTCAGTAAGTCTCCTTGTTTCTAGTTCACACTTTATTTATTTATTTTATTTATTTATTATTTTATTTATATGCCGCCCTTCTCCAAAGACTCAGGGCGGCTTACAATG
>JANHFN010007980.1:0-11034 GCA_032468175.1 Toxicocalamus goodenoughensis | reverse complement strand
ACAGACAGACAGACAGACAGACAGACAGACAGACAGACAGACAGACAGACAGATAGATAGATAGATAGATAGATAGGTTTTTTTACAGGGATGTCCTGTTACTCTTTTAAAAAATTTCACTGCAGTTCAGCTAATTTTCCTCAGGATTGTTTTTGTGTGAAATTATGGCTTCCAGATTTGCTAAAAAATCAGGAAACAGCCTCCCACTCTTCTTAGAAGAGAAAGAAATTAAGGCCAATTATTGCTGTTTTTTAAAAATAGTAGTTAAGAAACAAAGACAGGCTTATAACGAGAAAAAAAAACTGAGAAGCACATACCGATTAATGTTTTTCTGATTGCCGTGTGCCATTTTCTTCATTGAATCAAATGGAGACATTATTAAAGAAAGTTATGAAAGTGAAGAGCTGTATAAAGAAATAACTCCCTAGATGGGAAAAGAGATTGTTAGGAAATCCTTATATTCAGAGAACTCACTCGAGGCATCGAGAGAATTCCCACTATTTGCTTTCTTGTTTAGAAGATATAATTCATTCAGAAGATATAATTTGAAAAGCATGGGAGTGTCTTGGAATTCTACACGGTACCATTGGCACAAAGCAATAAAGATACTTCTTTTTGTTCAGGGGTATGCAGTTAGTAGTTATCTGGATCTTGCTGAAATAAAAATGCAGAATATCTCACCGTTGGCTGTATGGGTAGTCCTTGACTTACAATTACAGTTGAGTCCAACATTTCTGTTGCTAAGCAAGACATTTGTTAACCGAGTTTTGCCCCATTTTATGACTTTTTCTGCCACAGTTATTAACTGAATGACCGCAGTTCTTAACTTAGTAACATGGTTGTTAAGGGAATTCTCCATTGACTTTGCTGGTCAGGAGGTTGCAAAAGGACTACCTGTATTTCCTAAATCTGCAGGGGCCTATTAATTAGTAACATCAAGAAGGCTACAGATTCCATGTTTAGTTTAATTACAGATGCTGTATGATTCTCATCTAGTATCCTCAGGTTGGGCTGGTGGCTTGTTATCTCTGGAGGCTGCAGCCAACTAAGACATAAACTTTGAATGGCCAAGAGGGAAAAAGTGAATTCTTACTATTCACTACCAGTTTTGTGAAGCTTTTCAGTTGAAACATGATCAAGCCAACCTGTAACCTTGCTTCTTAGTTATCTGAATCCATTGTCTCTGAGGGGCATTATCCAATGAGAACTGGACTGTACAGCAGAGTGCATTGCTTCTGCATTTGGTTAGATCCTGCAGCTATCTCATCTAGTGGATGCAGAGAGAACCATCTGCGCCTTTTGCCTCCTCCACATTTAAAAACACTCCTCTTGTAGCCTTCATAGCATTTGGGAACATGGAGAATTGCAATAGCACTTAGACTTATACACTGCTTCACAATGCTTTACAACCCTCTCTAAGCATTTTTCACAGTCAGCATATTGCCGCCAATAATCTGGGTCCTCATTTTTAGCAACCTTGGAAGGGTGGAAGGCTAAGTCAACCTGGAGCCTGATGAGATTTGAGCTGCCAAATTGTAGGCAGACAGCAGTCAGCAGAAGTAGGAGCAGAAGTACAATTAGGCAAACTTGATGCCAAAGGTACCGTTTTGTGCATTTATACAGAGAGCTGCCATAGAGGGCACTACCAGTCTTATTTAACAGAGAAAAAAAATCCTGAAGCTTAGCTAGCTAAGCAGAGCCAATGTTTAAATTGGGAAAAGGAGAGCAACAATCCCCAAAATTATTTTCCAAAATTCAGGCAACAGGCATATAGATGGCAAGCAACATTCAGGGTATATAGTGGAATTTGTATGCCTGCCTGCCTGCCTGTTGGATTTCAGATCTGTTTTTGACACCTGGCCTACTCCCTGCAGCTGGCTTTTTGAGTTAGGTGGGACTAGAACCCATCTAACCATAGTCTCCTGGTTTCTAGTCTGGTCCCTTAATAATAACACCAATTGACAGTACTTCTTCAGGTAGTACACCATAAAAAAGCTAATTCCATTTTAGGATCATTAAGAAATGAATTATATCAATGTCATAGGGACTGTACCAATCAATAGTGTTTAGAATACGATTACAGTTCTAATCATCATTTCTCAGAAAGAATATTGTAGAGAAAGAAGTTGCAAAGAAGGGAATTGTTCTATGTTTTATGAAACCAAAATGTATGTGGATTGGCATTCTTTTTTATACAGTGAATAATTAAAAGATATTGGGATTTTTAGCACAGAGGAAAAAAGCAACATGAGAGGCAGAAAATAATGGTGAAGAGATCTTCCCCTTCTCTTGCATAATGCTACAATTCAGGGTCACCAATGAAAGTGGGTGATACGGCATTTGTGACAGATGCATGGGAGTATTTCTTCAGGTAGTTCATACTTACAGTTTACTACAAGGACTAGATAATCTCTTCCAAGACAAAACTATCAATTTATATTCATATAGGTCCATCAGCATGATAAGCATCTAAGTATCCGTTTGTTTGGGAATACGAATGATAAAGTTCTATTATGTTCTTGCTTACTGGAAACAGTGTGCTGAATAAAATGGATCTTAGATTTATTGCATTATGTTCTTGTTATTATAGGCTTAGAACTCCCTGGGTATGCTAACAAAGTTTCTATTATTACTATTATCATTGGGTGTATTAGAATGGGATCTTGATTCTAATGTACCGAATAGTTGAAATTTTAGAAATGAATTGTTAGGTAAAGGAATGAAAAATCCCATTATGAAGACGGAGTGTGAAATTAGTCCTAAACATTTTGGGTATCTTTTTGGGTGGGGAGCAGGGGGAAGGTTCACACCTAATGCTAGAAGATGCTGACTCATTAGCAAAGGGTGGATTTCCCTTCTAGGACTATCCCTCCTGTACTTATTTATGTCTGCAGTTTGAAAGGTTGAGGGCTGTAAGCAGTGATATGACTTGAATTACTGAGTTCCTGCTTTCATGAAGGAAAAGCTGCTGATATTTATAAAACACTGGTGATGCATCTTCATAATTGGCTGTGAACCTTCATTATTACTGATCCCTAGAGAAGATTCTTGATCTGGCAAGAATTATACTTTAAATGGTTTTATACCTAATGGGTGTGAATTAACAGGCCTTTTCAGATGTCTTAATTCATTTATAAACACCTCCTCATTAAATGGAAAAAAATTGTGCAGGTATAATTTATTGAATTTCAATCTTTTGTTTTCTTATTTATCTTAATACTATGAGGTTTATTCATTTATTCTGTATTTATTGGTATAAAAAGCAGGCTAGTTAAAGCCTTCCCTATTCCCTATAGGGAATAGTCTTCCCTATAATGATGTATGGGTGTGAGAGTTGGATACCAAAAATTGGTTGACCGAACAAGAATTGATGCCTTTGACCTGTGGTGCTGGCATAAATTGTTGCATATACCATGGCAGCCAGAGCAACCAACATGTACTGAATCATATAAACCAGAAACATCACAAGAAGCCAAGATCACAAGACTACATCTGATTTACTTTGATCATGTTATTTGTACAAATTCATTGGAGAAGTCAATGATGCTAGGAATGGCTAGTGGATAAGGAAGAAGTGGCAATCAAAGAACCCGTTGACTTGATACCCTCAAAGCTGATATATCTAACAACTAAAACAAGCTGTGCTTGAGAGGATAACATGGCGAGCACTTGCCTATAGTGTTACAATAGGCAAGTGCTGAATGGGTGACTGAATGGTTAAAGCTAACTAACTATATTATATTCACTTGGGTAAACCTACTTACATAATGTGATGTGAAACCTTGGGTTTAGCAGTCTAAAGAATTCATTTCAAAATACATACATTATAAATTTTGGTGTGTAATTGCTTTTGTTTTTATAGTTTTAGGACAGGGATCTTCAAACATGGCAATTTTAAGACTTGTGGACTTCAACTCCCAGAATTCTCCAGCCAGCTATGCTGGCTAGGAAATTCTGAGAGTTGAAGTCCAGAAGTCTTGAAGTTGCCAAGTTTGGAGACGCCTGGTTTAGGAAGTCACAGATTTTAATAAAGTGCAAAGAAAATGTCTAGGGAAATACAAATCAGTTTGCATTGGTACATAAATTCAGATGTCTCTCATTTGGGATTGTTTTATGAAATCTCTCCTTTTTTATGCATAAATTGATGCTTATTAATGCAACTTTAGATTTGCTCTAAGTCTCCACTTATTCACCATTAGCTATCCTCACATATGCAAACAACTGTATAATAATTGCTAATGGGAAAAAAAAGTTGAAACATTAAAATAGTACAGGTCATAGAAAGGTTATAGAAAGCCCAGAGAGATAAACAGATTATTAAAACTATGGGCTATAAAAGTAGACCGTGCAATCACCCTTCTAAAACCTGAAAGAAGTAAAACACAGAGACTTCAAGCAAGGAAATTTTGGATGGTCTCTAAAATGGGAACTGTGGTTTTAATGACCATTCTAATATGTTGAGGATGCAGCCTAAATATTTTTGCTGTTTGTCTAGAAAACACTAAAGTCACAGGGAGCAGCCAATGTTGAAATAAATTGGAAATCATGTTGAATATGGGCAATGAAACAAATCAAATGTGTTCTAATCTATGAAGTAAATCAATAGATAGAGGCACTGGTGGGATTGAAATAATTTAACAATAGGTTCTCTGCCCTAATGATTTCTTCCAACAACCAGTTCACCAAACTGCTCAGAAACTTAATAACTGGTTCTCCCGAAGTGGTGAGAACTGGCTGAATCTCACCACTGAATAGAGGGCAGTGGTGGGATTCAAATTTTTTTACTATCAGTTCTATGGCCATGGCTTGGTGGGTGTGGCAGGGGGAGGATACTGTAAAATATCCAGTCAGAGGTGGTATTTGCCGGTTCTCTGAACTACTCAAAATTTCCACTACCAGTTCTCCAGAGCTGGTCAGAACCTGCTGAATACTACCTCTGATGTAGATGGAGGAAGCATTCTTAGAACTCCAAGGATTTACTAATTCATACTGACTTTCAAATGGCTGTAATTACTTTATCTGTATCAGGAAATTCATCTGGAAACAGTATACTTGCGAATCTCCTGCACCAGTTTATTCTCAAACCATTGCATGTGGACCACACTAAAAGAGGGCTTCATATGCATTGAGAAGAAGGAAGTAAGGCTGTTACTGTGTGGAGTGGGAATCATTTTTGCCTTCAATGAGGCCTCTGCTTACATAAATGCAAACTTAAGAAATTATGCTTTCAAATGTGATTGTGATGCTATCATTGCAATGTGGAATCTAACAGAGAGAGGATTTCTCTAAAGAATGAGACATCTTGTTCAAGAGCTGTTTTGCAGCTTTTAAATCTTGTGCATGTTTATTTATTAAGGAAGAAAACACATAGTTTTTCTTAAAGTAATTGCTGCCAAACAACTGTCTTATCTTGACAAGGCAACTTATTATTGTACAGCTACAGTAAAGCTGCCAACAAGTTTCCTAGTGTAAAGGAAGAGGAAAATATCTCAGCTGATGCTTTCTTCCCACAACATGCACTTCAAAGCCTGTAAAACTGTATGAATATTAACTGCTATGCTCCATCCAAACTTTACAGAACACATTCCCCAATATTCATTTCCGAGAATATTAAGGGAGATTTGACTGCTCTTCTTCCAGGAACTCCAATTCTCAAATTTACAGAGAAACTATCAAAAGGATATTATGCTGTCTCTTTTGGGAAGTAACACCACAAAGAGCTGTAATCTCCAATGTTTTGTGCCAGGGACATGTTTGCAATTTCAGTCTATCATGATGCCAACCCTAAATGGCTGCTTAGGAGACCTGGCTCATCTCTAAGGAAACAACTCATCAGTTAAGCACATCTTATTTATTTATTTGTTTATTTGATTTATAGGACGGCTCATCTTATCATATGTTTTGATCCCACAAAGCATAACAGGATATCTGGTTTTAATGCACAGTTGCCAATGTACTGCATTGCATAACCACATTTTCAATGAAGAGGAGCAAAACCCAACGAATGTTCTCCAGATTGCCTCTAATTGGTTGGGTTCTACAGTTGCAATTGTTCTAGAACTAATTTTGTCCAATTCTATGACACACAAATATACTCCAGTTGTGCACCCTCCCTTCCTTTCCCAGTTGTACACCTCTTGCTCGGTTTCTTCTTGACCTTAGGCTGGCATTGGAAGTAGAAATCTTTCTGGCTTCCATGCTGTTTAGGTAGAAACTAGATAAGTTAAACATGAAGAAACCCAGGAACATCAACCCAATAGGCATAAACTATAAGTGCAGCATATCCAAGAGTCAAATCTGATTGCTCTTCTCTTCCCTGTCTGTAGGGAAATCTAAAAGTTGAAGTCCACACACTTAACATTGCTAAGTATAAGAAATACTGATTGTACATCCCATACTCCTTTATACATATATTCTTTTTAACTTCATAGGTCACTGGTAGTCCATTAGTATCTTCTGGGTAACTCCAGAATGGATGATCTGAGAGATTCTTTTTTTTCCTTTTGCTGGCACTGTTGCCAATTGCACAGTAGCAGATAGGAAAGCGGGTTAATGTCCAGAGGGTTAACGTCATTGCCCAGAAGATCATTGGTTGCCCTCTCCCCTCTTTGGAAGGGCTTTATAGCTCACCCTGCCCTAAGACAGTTCAAAACATTCTTAAAGATCCATCTCATCCTGGGCACCCTTTTTTTTTAAACTATTACCATCTGGCAGACAGTACAGGATAATAAAAACAAGGACAAATAGGCTGAAAAACATCTTCTATACCAGGGCAGTAACTATATTGAATTCCACTGCATGGTGCAATATTAATGCAATATCGGGTTTTCAATTCAACTGTATAGAATGTGAAGGACGTGTGTTGTTTTATTTTTATAGTTATAATGTAGACTGAAGATGGCATTTAATTTCATTGTACGAGGTGCAATGACAATAAAGTAAGTAAACTAAAGTGAAAATAGGGGTTTTACCTTTCTCCTTACTCTGTGAACTCTTAAACTAACAGAAATTGTGTACAAAAAACACACATTCATACCATTTACCACAAAGCAGAATAAACACATCCCTCTCTTTCTTCTTCCTCTCCATTCATAATTTCTTCCTGCTCTATGTAAGCCATGTTGTTTTCAGACATTCCTACTGCATACAAGATGTCCACAAACATTGCCAACCACTTAGGCCTCTCTCCCTTTCCAAAGAGAGAGGACAGAGGCATCTTTAAAGCCATGTTGTCATTTAGGCTGACCTTTTAAAGATCCCTGTCACTATCCCTACAAAACAGCCCCTTTGTGGTACAGTAGTTAAAAGTGCAATATTGCAGGCTCGCTCTGTCTATAGCCTGGAGTTCAAGCATGATGGGGCTCAAGATTGACTCAGCCTTCCATCCTTCCAAGGCTGGTAAAATGAGGACCCAGATTGTTGGGGGCAATAGGCTGACATTGTAAAGCACCCAGAGAGGGCTGTAAAGCACTGTGAAGTGGTATATAAGCCTAAATGGTACTGCTGTTTTGGTGGGTCCCATTCCCTATGGCGTTGTATCTATTCCCCCATTTGAAAGAAACAGCTATTTATTCTTTCAGGCATATGAACTCCAGTGCACTCTCTTATTGTTATTATATTATATTAATGTTATGAAAAGAAAATATATTAGTCTATACGTGTTCCATCTTCTATAATTTTGTACATAAAGCCACTTTCGTTGGGTTTCCATTCTTGTAACACACCTTGTTCATGGGCTTTTTGGCGTGATATTTTTGGCTTGTTCTCTCTGTTGCATGGCTTTAATCTTGCAGAACATCTTTTCCATTTTTGATTCTGCTTTTCTTTCTGTGGAAGGTAATTCCCAGCCTTAGTAACAAATGTAGACAAATGTGGGCAGTTTGGGAACAGTTCATATATGTATTCATTCTCCTGAAATAAACAGGAAATTTCCTGAAGGCACTGCAAGCTAATCCATTCTTAAATTAAACCTTTATACTCTAGACAGACTCTATTTCTCTATTTTTATTTTCTATTCTCTGTAGGTAAGGTCTGCTGTAACTAAAGCATATGTCAATATTTATTTCACTTATTTATAAACCTTTCTCGCAGATTTGGGGAAGCCATTCACATTTACTCATAAATTTCTTTGATCTCAGTGGAGTTCAGAATCAACATAGATAATTTGCTCTTTGTATTATAGAATATTTTGGAAAAGATAACAGAGTAACATTAAAAACAGAATTATGTATTCTTCATGTTATACCTAATCCAAAAGTACATTTCATTGTGAGTTACTGCTGTGGTAAGGCTAAAATACTTTAAGAGTAGAGGCTGTTGTAATAAAGATGGTACTTTTAATTAGTTTTGAAATTGATCCAAAGTCAAAAGAAGAGGAGGGGGCACATAATGATATTATTCTGCAAGAATTTGACATTTGGCAATATTCTTTCCCCCTTCTTTAAATAGAAAGTTGAAATGTCAAAATATTTCATAAAAGAGTGCTTGGAAATGTTGTCATTTGGAACTATCACCATGGGAAATGTCAGGAATTTCAGTCAATATTCACATCGTGTATGTGTGTGTATTTGTATGTATTTTGCAAAAACAACTCTGGGTGAGCCAGAACTATTTTTTTTAATTTTTAGAATTATTACCAACAAATGCATACAACTCTTTGAAACTTATCCTTTCTAGATGATAAATGTGATTTCAGTGAAACATTTTTAAAACAACATCTTCAAATTGCAGATATATCTGGTCTGCTTAATTCAAGTTCAGTTTCTCGATATTGAAATTAGATCATTTAAACTGTTGCACAATCTGCATTAAATTAAAACAAGAGGCTTTCTTTTATCAGAAGCCAATACATTAGTCAGATGGGGTAAAAGACAAATAGCTCAGAGATGAGCAACTTTCCGATACCAAATGTCATTGCCCAATTTTACCCAGTGACCAAGTGCACTGCAGAATCACCAGAACTTATAGTGGATTTTATGAGATCTGGCATGAGAAATCATAAGATGTTGTCTGTTTATTACAGTTTTGTATTTCTTCAGTTTTTAAAATGGCCCCATGTGGCTTACACACTGATTTTTACTGATAAAAATCCAAGGGTGGGCTTCAAAATTTTTAGCAATTTGTCACTGGGTGGACTGGTTTTGGTGGTCATGGCCTAATTGGTCTCCTGAACCATGACAGGGGAGACGGGCTCCGGAGGCTTTCTTCCAGCCTCCAGGAAGGCAAAAATGGCCACCCTGGGCTCTGGAGGCCCTCTGGAGGCAGGAAATGGGCTTGTTTCTGGTCTTCTGGAGCCTCCGGAAGGCCTGTTTTTCACCCTCCCTGAGCCTCCACAAGTCCCCTGTTCTTACCTGGCATCAAAATGGGCTGTGTGGGAACTCTTGGGAAGGGTGGATTAGGGTGGACCGGGCCTGCCAAGGGTGGGATTTACCAATTTGCCGAACCAGGCATTAAAAATGATAAAATTAGCTACCAGTTCTCCTGAACTGGGGCAAACAGATAGCAGCTCTCCCCTGTAAAAATCGCATAACAAAGTATAATAATATGATAAAAGAAAGCAGCGATCTCTTATAAAAAACCCCACCCATGTCCTACAGGTGACATAATCAAGCACGTCCCAAAAGCTCTGAAAAATAAGATGGGGTTTTTTCCATCCCTTTGAAAAAGACAAGACAGTGACTATCTAATGACCTCTGGAGGGAGGCTATTCCATGGCACAGGTCTGCCATCAAGAAGGACTGCCCCCATGCCTCTCTCCTACCCACCTCTCTGAAGAATCTGCTGTCTCTATTTGGCAGTCAGAAAATCTTTTTGTAGGCTAGTGATGCTGCCATCACTGATGACTCTATTTATTACAATTTCACGTTATTTCTCTTCTATTCACATGCATGCAGGGTAATGAAACAAGCATGCAGTTTCCACATAGGAATGGAATTACATCATTGAGATATCTATACAATAAATTCATTAAAACATTATTGTACATTTATGTCAGTCTAGAAAACACGCTTTTGAATTTTTTTTAAAAAGGTTTTTGTTATATACCTTTGCCCATTTTATCTGCATAGAAAACAACTGGTGTACTACATTCTTTTAACTTCTTGTTTATTGGTGATTCTTAGATAATAACACATCAGAATAGCCCAGCCAAAACTAATGAATAAATCATCACCATCGTTTTAGCTATTGTCTGTCCACTGCAGGATGAGGGCTTCTTCTGCTTGTATCCAACCTATATAGACCAGTCCTGAACTTTCTTTTGCCAATTGGGCCTGCGGGGCCAGTAAATAAATGTATAGATAAAATGCAGGTTGCCTGTCGCAAGGCAATTACAATCTAACTTAATATGACTATATTTAATTTCCATTAGAAGATCTATGGAGAAAGACAATAGCATTAAGTCTGTGCAGGGCCTTGGATATAATTTGTAAGAGATGTTTGGGCATATGTAGGAGTGCAGATCTAGCACTTGATGAGATTTGCTAAATAAGCTTTGTTTGCAGCAGTATAACCTGAGAAGGTGATAGCCTTCTTTAAAATTTGCAGACCACTGCAGTCTGGTCAAATTCATAATGTAATATTTACTCTGTTTTTGGGCAAAGCTAGATAGATTTAGTTCATATTTAGCAGTGCTCATTCATTAACACATGTTTTTTTCAACTTTCAAACATGCTAACTCGTTGGAAAATGGCAATAACTACTTAAAACTGTTTAAAATATGTATCCTGAAGATTAGACTTAAGGAAACAGACATACTTAGGCAGTAATCCTTTTGTAACAACATGACACTGCTCTGGGTTATTTTATTCTTGCTGTGTGTTTCCCAGAATATTGTCTCTATACTACGCATAAAGTTTTTGATGCTTTACAGCAACTACACTGAGAAGGCTAAGGCAGAGGAACAAACTATGTTAAGAAAAGTGGGAAGGGTATCTTTATTTCTTAATGCTGTAGTGTAGATAAAGACTCAATTTCCCCAGGACTGCATGGAAGCTGTGGGTTTTCAGATTTGTTCATCTCTCATAATGGTTGGGG
>JANHFN010007976.1:2039-21605 GCA_032468175.1 Toxicocalamus goodenoughensis | reverse complement strand
TACCTGACTCTGTGGTTTCTTCCCCAAACCCCAAAAACTTTAACCTTAGATTGTCTACTATTGACCTCACCCCTTTCTTAAGAGGTCTGTAGGGGTCGTGCATAAGCGCACCAATGTACCTACCGTCCCTGTCCTATTGTTTCTTTTTCTTTTTCTTTTATCCATTTCATGTATTCATAACTATGTTTATACTTATACCTGTTATCTTATAATTGCTTGACAAACTAAAATAAATAAATAAAAATGAATAAAATGCTGAAATCAATAGGGTATATTATTAGGCTTGCTTTTAAACTGAAATATTAGACTTTTTAAAAAAATGTTCCCACAGGGGAAAATTATGGGAGCAAGAGAGGCAACAGATATTCTACTGGTAGCTATAGAAAAATACACCAAAGTATGATAAGAAGTATGATAACAATGAGGGCAGAGGAGGTTTTTAGCTTTTGACAAAGATGGATTGGGGAATGTTTAGGGTTCATCTATTATGTAGATTTTTTTTTAAATATGGGAAACTGTCAACATCACCCAGTCTGGGTTTTTTTCTGCACTCACCAAGCAAATGCGTCCAATGCGGGAGTAGACAACTGAGCTCTGTGGAGAATCGGTGGATTTTTCTCGGAAGAAAAAATATAGTTTGTCATCATTTTTCTCAGCACTGTCTGGGATGAGCTTTGCATGGACAAATGCTGGATCTGCAGAGGGGGAAAATACCAATACAATTACGAGGAGAAAAGAATTGGGGAAATAGTCTCCAAATATTCCTCCCAGTCTCCAGAAATTTACAGCAATGGTACCCAAACTTTCAATTTGAAGGGGAAAATAATGAAACACATGGCTGGAGCCTAATAGCTACATTTTGCCACATAAGTTCTCCATCTGAAACTCAGAAGCCAAATGGGATATTCAGCATATCCTTTAAGAAAATAGAGAATACAGATGCAATAACACCTGTACAATTTTTCAGCAGCATTTTGGTGTCTGGATTCACCCACTGAAAAAGGAACATCTTCCATTTTCTTTTCATGCTACAAATCTGCTATAGTTAAGGCTTGAACTTATCTTATTGTTCCAGAATACAAAGCACTGCCAAGTTAACTGGCTCAAAACTCTATCAACTGGCAATTTTTCCTAGCATATTACAATGGAACATATTGCTTGTTCGGTTAATTGCAGCTATTTGCCTCACGTTTTCTGTAGCCTTGTCTGGGACATGATTCTTTTATCTGAAATTAAATTCTCAGTTGAAAAATGATCTAGATTGAAATAAAGTTGTTGCATGCCAAAAGTTGGGTCTTACTTTTTGGAGCACATATTTCGTTTGCAGAATTCTTTCTTGACCTGCAATGTCTCTTTTGAATAGCCCACATGGGGAAATTAGCTTGAAACATCTGTGTTCACATATCAGAAACCTGATCTGACTTTTTTTTTGGGGGGGGGGTGCCTTCAAGTCAGCATTGTAATCCTGGTGACTGCTTGGATGAGTCTCTGCAATTTTCTTGGCAAGGTTTTCCTGAAGTGGTTTGTCATTGTCTCCTTCTTAGGGCTGAGGGAAAGTGACTGGCCCAAGGTCATCCAGTTGGCTTTGTGCCCAAGGTGGGGCTAGAACTCACTGTCTTCCAGTTTCTAGCCTGATGCCTTAACTCAGGGATGGGATACAACAGGGCTAACTACCGGTTTGGGATTTACGAGGTTCAGTGATTTATGATGTGCTTCCCTGTACCAGGTGCCTGTAAATCGTCATCAGCATGCGTGAAAAGAAGCAGCCTTTGAAACAGCCCTCTTTTCCTGCTTTTTTAACTGCAGCTATGCCTCATTTAGCAGCTGAAGTTGAAAAATCAGGAAATAAAGATCAGGTAAGAGCCCGGGTGGGTGGGTGGACAAAAACATCAGCAGACATAGAACCGGTTCTATGTCTGCTGCTCTTCAGAACTACCAGTTCTACAGAGGTGGACAGAACCGGTAGAAACCCACCCCTGCCTTAACTACTACACTAAAGTGGCTTTAGATTGGAATCTTTGCCTCCCTAAAAGTTAGAGGATATATTATGTGGTCAAAAAATAGAAACAATTTTAATAATGCAACTGTAGCAAGATTCACATGCACTAGTTTGTATTTCCATTCTCATAGTGCATACTCAAACTAATCTTGGTGGTGTTTTTTTTTTTAATCTGTGAAGTAATTTGTTGAACTTTCTGGATCCTAATAGAATATTGGAATTATAATTGAGTATAAAAAGAGCACTTTAAATGTGTTGCTTTTGTTGTTTTTTCACTGCAGAATTTAGGACTATTAGATCTAACAGAATTGGTTTGGGTGCAATATATTGATTTGCTAATAACAACTAACCTTACAGAGTTATTGCAGTGGAGAAAACAGGAAGAGGAAGGGCTATATTTATATCACTCCTATATAAATGCTGAATCCAGCAAAGGTCAATTTTTTTTCTTACATTTTGGGCTTTTTTTACAGTGGCCTTTTGGGTGTTCACAAGAAGAAATGGAGACATGTCAATCTCCTGCTTTGGCTCTCTTGAATTGTGAAGCCTGCCACACACAACCCACTCTGAATCAATAGATCCGTATTCCTTGAATGTCTATTTAAAAACTCATTGAAATTAGTGACCACAAACATATATTGTGGTGATGGATTCATAGCTTAATTACATGCTGTGTAAAGACACAGCTTTTTCTTAAAGGGAAGCGTTTAGTGTCCCTGATCATTTTGATTGCCCTCTTCTGCATTTTTTCAGCTTTGTTATAAATCTTTTTCAAATGTGGCCACCAGAATTGTACACAATATTGTAGATGTGGATGTATAGATTTGTATAAGAACATTGCTACGCCGATAGTTTGATTTTTAGTCCCTTTCTTACTGACTTTTAGCATGCAATTTGCCTTAAAGGTTTAATTCTGTAAATTAATTATGATTTAAACAGTTTACACTTAATGAGGAAATAAAGAATTATTTACTTACACAGCAGTGCTTGAAAGAGTGAACAGGAATAGATAAAAGTGCTGATGTAGTGTTTCTCAAAATTTAGGCAACAAAGCCATTCCAAATTTGTTAGTTCTGCGTTCCCTTATCTAAATAGAGACCACACTCATTGCTTTATTTCTTGCATCAGCTTATTTTCTGTTGAGCTCCTATAGACCCATCCTATGTATTAGCATAAAAAAGAAGGTGTCCACGGTAGTTTAGCTGCGCATAGGATGGTTAAGAAAAGAAATGAAGCTTCTTTTCAGATAATATATCACAGTGCTTCATTGCATGGTTTGGGCTACATTCAGAAAAACAACAATAACTTAGAAGATTCAGAATTTATTTGGACATAGTCTATGTTTTCAGGGGAAGTCAGCAGAATATTGCTCTCAGTAAGTTGTTCAATTCTGCAGGTCCATTTGAAGATAACCAAAATTGGGCTATTGTGTCAAACTCTAAAATCTATATTTCTGAACTTGTTTTCACCAGGGTTCCTGCTACACTGGAAAGGTCATTTCCATCATTGCCATTACAAAATCCTCACTAAACATCGAAATAGCTTTTGCATTGTCACAAAGAGTTCATGAAGTTTTGTTCAGTCATGGCTTCAGTGTAGCCACTCATATGGTACCTTCATTTAGCAAAATGCATATATGCCCTGCTGGCAATATGTTTTGCTTCTATCACAAAGTGCTGGAATTATTAGATTATTTATAGATTCTGTTCACAGATCGTCTAAGTCAAAAAATTTCCTTTTAGCTATTTGTTGGCAACTGTAATATGATCTTAATTAAATTAATATAATAATCTGAAACTATAATTTTGTTTAAATTTCTGTGTTTAAGTCTTCATAGAAATTTCCACAGCCTCCTCTCAATTTTACTAGATGTTTGGTAAATCATTTTTTTACTTTAATTTTAATTTAGGGTATCTTTGGATCAGTTCATGACTTTTAGAGCTAGAAATATTTCATTAAAATATTTAAATCGATGTCAAGCAGTGGTAGATGACTTCATAAAATACTTTAGGTGTATTTGATGCTGGTATATACCAAAATCTTTTTTTATACTACAACTAAAATTCTTCTTTCGTATGGACCTGCTCTGAATTTTCCAATGCCAGAATGCGATGCTTTAAAACATTGTTTTTGCATCCTTGCTAAACTGCCACAGTTTGCAAGTCCACAATCCCATACAAGTAGTCCTCAATTTACAACCACAATTGAGCCCAGACTTTATGTTGCTAAGTGAGAAATTTGTTAAATGAGTTATGCCCATTTTATGACCTTTCTTGACACATTTGTTAAGTGAATCACTGCGACTGTTAAATTAGCAATCAGGTTGTTAAGTGAATCTGGCTTCCCCATTGACTTTGCTTGTCAGAAAGTTGCATAAGATAATCCCATAACGCCAGGACACTGCAACTGTCATAAATATGAACCAGCTGTCCAGCATCTGAATGTAAATCACGTGACCATGGGGATGCTGCAATGGTCATAATTGTGAAAAATGGTCATAAATCACTTTTTCCAGTGCTGTTATAAGTTGAGGACTACCAGTATTTAACTAGCATAAAGTAAAAACGCAGAGGATGTAGAGTTGATAACTATAGCAATAGCATTTAACTTATACACCACTTTACAGTGCTTTACAGCTCTCCCTAAGCAGTTAACAGAGTCAGCACATTGCCTCCAACAATCTGGGTCCTCATTTTACTGATCTCAGAAGGATGGAAGGCTGAGTCAACCTGGAGCCTGGTGGTATTTGACCTGCCAAATTGCAGTCAGCTGGCAGTCAGCAGAAGTAGTTTTGTAATACTGCACTCTAACCACTGTGTCATGGAGGCTCTTTTTATAACACAAGGACAGTCTAGATTTGTGGAGACTATAGAGTTAAAAGATGGTAAGGGGAAAACCTATAAAACTGCTATAAAAAGCGCTATTAGGTTAACTAAAATTAAAGTTTAGCTAAAATTCAATTGATGAATCAAGCATAGTAAGATAATAAACTGTGCTATCTAAAAGAAACTAAAGAAAAAAAACACCTAAAAGAACAAAAAAGCTGCAATAGAATTTGCAATTACAGGTTAGAGATAGCTATTATGCAAACACTCAGGCATGCATTGAGCATGACTGGTTCTACCCAGCAGTCCAATTCCTAGGAAGTTTTGCAGGTTGTTGGGCAGAACTTGGCAACAGTATGCGTTTATGCGTTATGTGGGAATCAAAATATAGCCTGAAAATGTAAGATTGGTTTGCATGGCCTGGCAAACCTAGCTAGTGGGGGATGTCTATGTAAAACAGGCAGAAGAAGAAGAAGAAGAGTTGGAGTTTTTTCATTTGCCTGGGATTGTGTAGGCAGAAATACACTGGGAAGTCTTCGTATATCTTCTATTGAATGCAGCCAAATAGAGAGCACTGCAATGAGCATATCAAGTCCGCTCATTTATTTTCCTCATTGAAGTCATGGAATGTTTCGTAAATCCAAACTGATTATTTTGATGTCCATTTCCAGGAACCTTCCCAATTTGTACTAAACATCCCTTTGTAGCCGACTCTGCCATAAGATTTATGTTGCTGCAAGAACACCTGTTCACTTTCAAAACCTTCTAAGGATTTCTAGGAGGCTTGCAATTTGGACAAGTTTGGTTATTTTCTTTAGAGCATCTGTAGTACGAATTGCCAAGCAGCCCATGTAATCCAGCATTGCTTACAACGATAGGTCTCTTCAGGTTACTCAAATGATATTCCTCTAAACATGATACTCAGCCTCAGCTTACTCAGCTGCTTGTGCTGTTCCTTAACAGCTGGAGTTGCAACCAACAGGAGGCTAAGATCTTTTCTTATTGGCTCCCATTCCAGGATGCACGCCGGAGAAGATGTGGCAAGGGATTAAATGCTCTGGATCAGTTATCAGAATTGACAAGAGTACAAACCTGCCTTTTACCGGCAAATTTGCAAGGAAAGATAATGCCAGACACAGCCTTCTTTTGAATTAACTAACAGAAGGGGGAGACATGTCACGGGCATGGAAGCAAACAAAGGGGCCTCCCAGCTGATAATAGTTGTACTCCTTGCCAGCTGGCTAAACAAAATTATATAAAGGTCATTTGTCGCTTAGGACAGTTATGTCACCTTCCGCAATCTGATCTGCTAAGCGTAAACAAATGAGCGTTTGCAGATTACTGCAGTCTGCTCTACATGGGGCTGCCCTTGAAGATCACCCAGAGGCTACAGCTGATCCAGAATGCAGCAGCCTAGGCAGTGACAGATGTGGTGTGGTTTGTAACACTGCTGCCCATGTAACACTGCTGCTCCACAAGCTGGCTTGTTTGCCTCTGGGCTTCCTGGTGAATTCCAGGGACTGGTTATCATCTATGAAGCCTGGATCTTTGAGATCTATCTCCCCTTGTTTCTGCACATCTGGTAAGTTTGTGCAAAGTAGACACCCTCATGGTTTACTCTATTTGTTCAACTATTTGAACCTGTCCTCTACAATTGTATCCCCCTAGAGATCCATATGGCTCCCAATCTAATGATGTTCCAAAACAGGCAGGAGCCTTTGCTGTTCTCCCAGGCCTTAGGAACCTCTTTCAATTGTTTTGTGTTAATTTTTCTTCTTCTAGACCTCTATTATTTGGGTTTTTAAAATATTTTATTGCTTTTGCTTTGAAAATATAAGCCATCCAGAGTTGTTTGGCATTGAGCAACATCAGATAAACAAATATATATTCCCCAAGCCCTGTGCTTTTTGAACCACCTTCCCATGAGGCATTTCAGATCTGTGCATGCTACAAGCATGAAAAAATATATATGAAAGAACTCTATCCCATTTTCTTGGACCTAGATAGACAGCATGAGCAAAGGATAATAGAACAGAAAGAAGGAATCAATGTATTGTGAAGATTGAAAAAGAAACGTGTCTATCACATGAAAGAGGGTATAACAGAAGGATACGTAGAGTGTCATGGGAATGGAAGTATAACAAAAAAAGACCCACAGGGCACCAAGAAGGGAGATTGGATCCAATGAGCTTAATGAAGATTCGTAACTGAGTTAGAAGCAGGCTGTATATATGGATAAATAAAAGAAACCAATCATAGAAAGTTGATATGACTTGGCACGATACCATAGATTTTGAAGAAATAGGGTCTGGAGAGTCATATACCACGTTGTGCATTGGCAGAGGGGATTTAAAAATAAGGAAGAAGATTGTTGGGTGCTCCCACAAGCATAATGATAGCAAATTAGTGTATCGTTGTGCCAAGTGGTATTTCTTTCTTAAAGGAACAGAGGACAATCAAACGAAAGGGAATGTATTCTGCACAGACAATGTTTCTGCTGCTCCTCAGGCAGAAAAAAACATTTTCAAGAAATCAGTTTCACCCCAGAGTGTGGCCTGTACACCGGACTCAGTTGTCGAACACCATTTCCTTTTCTGTCCTCCCTCACAAACTCTGTTGTGTTATGCCCCTCACTTACCATTGAGCCAACGAGAGTTGTACTGGTCAGTTCTCATGGCAGTCTGCTTGCCCAAAGTGCGGAAGATGGCAGCATCTGTGCCCATGAAGTCAATGTAGACACCAGCATAGAGGTCTTCATCTGTGAGCAAGGGTCAAAAATAGGGGGAGGAGGAGGAAGAGAACACAATTGTTCTGTTCTAAGGGATGCCATATTGATTTCTTCTCATCACTGTATTGACATTTTGGCGGCGTGTCCTGGAAAAAGTTGCCCAATACAACTTTTGTGTTGAGGGTATTAAGGCTGGAAAAAATTAAACTATAGGATGATAAATGACCCTCTTTCCTATGCTAGGAACAAAGCAAGGATACTCTATTCGGCTGGGAAGCCCATTTACTCATTGCACTGATTTGCTGAATGAAAGATAACAAAGGAACCCAGAATGTCTACAAACAGAAGAGAACACTGTCTGCATTTTTAATATACTATTCTATGAAAAGAGCAGAAGAAGATTAGAAAGGAGCTTCCCCTGGCCTCCCCCTCCTACACAAACATTGTGGGTGGCAACCTAAACATGAATTGAATATTGGGAAGGGAAACATGTTTAGGGAGACTATTCCCTGGTCCACCTTAGAAAACAGGAACAGGAACTTTTAATGATGACTTTGGTGTTTAACATAAAGTCAAGAGAAGAAGAAACTGAATCCAAAAGTTATTTTTCCTGAATGGGACCAACCATCACAATGCTGAAGTGTGCGGAATGGAGAGATTATCAACATATTCCCTCTGTCACAGTTTTGCCTTTAGTCACAAGACCTGCCGCTTAGGTTAGTGCTTCAATAGGCAACCTAAATTTTAAATACTGTACATGCAGCCAGTAGTAGAAGGGACTGTGTAGCCCATATCTCAAAAGGGAGTAATACTGTGCAGAATGATATGGGAAAGAGGAAGAGTGAAAGACAGAGATTTCCTTACTTTTCCCTAATTTCCATGCCCTGTCCCAAGCTGCCTGCAAAGATAACCTCACCGAATTCCTATATTCAGAAGATAAGTTTAATTCAAACTTAGAAGTCTTTTAAATATTTCATTAATGAGTCCAAGGCCAAGCTCTTAGTTTCTGCCAAATTATAAAGCGGGCTAGGAAACTAAAGGCAAGAAGAAGTCCAGGGTGTGTACTGTAGGTCTTGTTCTACTAATCCCTCACCTCCACTTAAAGACTTAAAACACTGTTGGGGCAAAAAGCAAACATATTTTTTAGTTGGCAGTTTTGTTAAGCAAACATGCAAGTGAAGCATGTGTGTATGGAATATGAGTCTTTTCTGCTGATGCTACTGTTCCAAAGCTCGTAACAGAGGACTTAATAAATGGTATTAGCAAGGTTGCTCATCAGGCCCTGATGCACTGGCACAGGGGCACAATTCTTGCTTTTCCCAAACTGGGGGTCCCAGCTGCTGCCAAATTAATTTTAAACTTTAGGGCTTGTCCTGTAAATGGATACTGGTGTCTGGACAAAATCAGAGGCTGGCAAGCCACATCAAGGGGCTGGGAGATTTGTGGGAAGCAAAAACTCTGGCCAGTCCTGGAACTGATGGGAGGGGGAGGGAAATACAGTGCAGCTGTCGTACCAGTAGTTAATGTGGGGTAGGCAGGACAACGATACCACCCCTAATGATCTCCCTTCTGTGAGCTTATGTAACTCCAGCTCTCTTCCTAAGGAAAAGGTCTGTGGAGCTGGATTTCCCCCATAAAAGATAGAGAAGACATCTGGGAAAGGGAGACACTGCTTAGCCAAAGTTCAGAGAAAGTCCATGCTTGGAATCGATCTGCAGGTGCATAAAGCAGAAAAGTCTGCGTGAGGCAATGGAGGATAAAAACCAATGTTCCTCCCCTTCTCTTTCATATGGCCAAACACACACTTGGTTGATTATCGAAAGATGAAGCAAGAAGGTTAAAACTGCAAAAAGAAATTATACAGCCAAGAAACTCACTTATTAATGTTGATACTGTGTCCACCTTCGGGTCATATGAGCATTTCCCTTTGCCTGACTCCAACTTCTCTGGCTCTAAGTAGAATATATAATCCTGGAATAGAAGGCAAGAGATGGATATACCACCTGTGTTATCACACACCTTTATTCTGGATATCTCCAACCACCGCAGATATAAGGTACACATATATGAATTATAAATGCAAAGTTATCTTGTTTGGGGGTAAGAATATTCATGCAATACAATTGCAAACACTTGAATTTAGGCAATTCTGGCCCAGAATATGTCTGCCCCCTCAAAGTGGCCATGAACCATTCATGAAAGCTGATTCTAGGGTACATCAGTGGGGACTACATCAGTTCATCATACAGCGCAGACACTTCCACACCACCACCATGCCATGGTGTCCTTTTTAAATGCTATGTTTGAGAATGGAAAAAACCTCCAAACCATGTTTTAAGCTTAAACAAATGGTTCACCCCATAAAAGACAGCTCCCCTCCCATCAGTGAGATCCATTGTAAAGCATAGTCCACATTTTGATTGTTCCATCAACATTGGGCCAGAAGGTCCAATGGCAGCAGAGAACTTGCAGCAGGCACTGTTCTTAATGCATGTTTTAAATGGCCAGTTGGGAATGTTTTCTTAGATGCTCTAAGTTTATTCCAGCAAGTGCAGTGCTGTTCATGTGCTACAGTTCTGATCAGTATTTCAGCCAGATCCTAGCTCTCCCAACCAGTTTATTTTGGAAATATTAATCAAGCATCTGTTTTACATTTGAGTTGCCAAAATAACAATTTTTGGACAAAATAAATCTGTTTGTGATAGGAAAAAGGAACAGTTAATATTAAAATGCTATTTTCTGCCAAGTTTTCCTGCATTCTGTTACGTTACAAGGCATTGCATGCAAAATATTACTTCTCGAGCTCGCCAAGTCATGGAATCATCATAAATCACATTCAAAGCAAAAAGAAGGAACTTCTTCAAGGAAGCCCATTTCCCCCCTTGTAATATTGACCTGCTATATCATATTTTTCAGACCATTGGCAGGCAGGCAGAATTTTTCATTGCTTGTAAGCATTCAGTGGAGAGAAATAACAGCACTGTGCATGCAGATATTTGAGGAAAGTGTTTAGTTACTCCCAAATAATTCTTAAATGACATCCATCCACATATGGGGCTGTTTAAATAATTCCGTGACACATTGTTTATGACAGTATCTGAATTGGTGCTGAGATGTAATCAGGAGATATTAAACTGAGATAAATTTGAATACAGCAAGAATTATCTCTCTCCACTAGATACTTCAGGGACCTTCAGATAACCATTAGTTGACTTGTAACAAGCTATATGAAAGAACACGTAATAGCAAATCTATCACATTTTTCTCCGAAGATACTCAAGAGCAGATAAACATGAATTGGGTTGATAAGATCCAGGCATGAGATGTCATGCTAAAAATTTTAAAATAAATGACATTAATTACTCTCTCTCTGATATGGTATGTTGGGAGTCACTTCTGCTCTTGTTAAAAAGCTGTTGGAAAAGTCTGTAGATGCATAAAGAGCCATGCAGATGTCTTTCCAACTAGGGTGGCAGAATTCATTTTTTTGAAAAACAGCAGCCTAGGTTTTGTTAATAAATTGTTAGGAAATCATTGCTTTACTGTGTTAGGACTATCAGGAAATAAAAAAGCAAATACTGTATAAACGTTCAGAGGCATTTTGTGTTTTGACCAATTGATAGACACACTTGGCATAAAACTTAATATACCGTATTTTTCAGACTATAAGATGCTCCGAACTATAAGACGCACCTAGCTTTGGGGGAGGAAAACAAGAAAAAAAACCTGCCTCTCAGCAATTTGCCTCCTCCCAGTGATCGCAGGGATCGCCACGGCCTATCCCCGCCTCTGCGCGCCCCATTTTTCAGCCTCTGAGTGTCCCATGGGATGCACGGAGGCTGAAAACAGGGCATGCGGAGGCCAAAAAGGGGCACATGGAGGCTGAAAATGGGGCGCATGGAGGCCAAGATCAGGGTGCATGGAGGCCAAAAAGGGGCACATGGAGGCTGAAAATGGGGTGCATGGAGGCCAAGATCAGGGTGCATGGAGGCCAAAAACGGGGCACGTGGTGGCTGAAAATGGGTATGCGGTGATAGGCGACAGTGATCCCAGCAGACTGGAACAGCTGATTGTTGGTATTCTGGGAGGCAGATCCAACCGACAATCAGCTGTTCATGCTAAATCTGGCTGTGCTGAAGCTGACCAGGCTGTTTGCTGCAAGGAGGCAAATTGCTGGGAGGCAGACACCAAAGGGTGGGGTGGGGCTGGAGGGTGGGCAGGGCTTCAGCAACATTCGCTGTATAAGACGCACAGACATTTCCACCCACTTTTGAGGGGGAAAAGTGCATCTTATACAGCAAAAAATACAGTAACTTTTAATTCCCTCTGTTTATTTGATCCATCTTGAAATAAATATGACAGGGACATCGCTGTTTTATACTATGAATTACGGGAAATCCATATTGAAATGTTAAAATAAATTTTATCAGAAATATTAACAAAGCCATTTCAAAACAAAAGTAAATTCAAAGTCAGTTAAGAAGCACAACTGGACTTTTATTAGCCATGTAAAATATGGTATGCAATGTTTTTTTTAAAGTTTACAACACAGTTGTCCAACCTTTTGGCTTGCCTGGGCCAAAAGTGAAGAGGAATGATCTTGGGCTGCATATAAAATATACAATATAGTTAATTTATATAAATAGAAAACTTCATTAAAAATATTTTTAATTATCTTGTGGAGCTGCATTACTAGCTGTCCAAGATCACATGTGGCCATAGATTGAACATTGTTGATTGATAACATGTTTTTCTATATTTTATAGTCAAAAGCTCAAATGTAGGCAGATAACCAGGCATTGTAGACATATTATTCAAGAACTGTGATTATTAATAAATAATGCTGACAAAGATAATAATAGGTGCTTCTTGGGGTCTTTATTTTCAACTCCCCAAATGGAAATCATAATTGTTTAATAGCTTTGCATCCAAAGATAAAGAGAACATGAGGGGGAATATGAGTTATATGGTTAAAATATTACCAGTGGGCTCCTCCTTTTGACAATATTCATGCCAATAGGGTTTCATATAAATGCCATCTTAAAGAGGGATCTGTCTAAGCAAAATAAACTGTGGCCCAACTTTTCCTGAACAATTGCTAAAGTCAGCAATTTTTATTAAAAATGGGCTGAGTCAGTGTAAAGCACATAAAAGATGTTTGTTGGGATGAATGAACAAGGTGAAAGAATAGATGTGACTATGCCTATGAGGAACTGGAAAGCATATAGTCTCATTTGGGCTCCAAATGCCAAGTAATGTTAGCCTAGATAAAGCCCAGACACATCAAAATATTCTCAGAAATTCACACAGACAGAGCTTTTGAATAATAGCAGGGCTTTGGAAGAAAGTCCAGGGATCATTTTTCGCTTGGGACAAGGACAGTGGAAAGATCACCTTGCCACATAAATGATATTGCATTCTTCTAGAAGGAGGCCTCCCTTTTCTAGCTGCCCTTTTCTAATGGCAGATTTTTTTTTCAGGGAGACTATTTATCTCACCTATTTTCTCTAAAAGATATATATATACCTATGTATGCGTATATTTATGTGTATATGTATGTTTATATATATGTGTGTGTTTTCTTAAGTTTTCGCGGGTACTTACATGTGTACTATTCAGCTTTGTTCGGGTATTATCCCACGTCATTGTAGTTGTGCTTTTAAAGTATACTATAAAAGTCTGACTCACAGACGAACACAATACAGAAGCCTGATGATGGCAGATGAGATTCTGCCGAAACGTTGCTACAACTTTAAAAGCACAACTACTGTGATGTGGGATAATACCCGAACAAAGCTGAATAGCATATATATATGCTATAAATAGATTTATATACACATATATAGATGTGCATGTGTATACACACACACACACACACACTGATGTGTATGTGTTCACCCATGTGTGTATAAACACTTTTTCTATCTGTCTGAACAGAGTCACTATCAATTGTCTATGTATTTTGTCTATTTTAATAATAGAAGTCACTTGTTGAAAGGTGGAATATGAATATCTAAAGAAAAAGAATCTGCTCACTTAAAAGAACTACATTTGATGCCTTCAGCAAGCCCACTAAATAAGTCAGACAATTTTTGTTTAAAATGCGTTCTTTAAATTCGCCATAGAACTTTGTGAACTAAGATGTTACAAAATAACATCAACACTTGAAATTAACCTGTTTGGAGAAATGTTTGAAAGTCTGGATTTTGTTGTAGAATGATTTAGTCAAGCAACAGTTTGATATTATGCCTAAAAGAATCTGTCTGGCTTTAGAAAGGTTATTGTGCAGCCCTGCATATTCACCACGAACATTTTAGGTGCGTCACCTTGAACTCAATGTAGAAGTCTGTTGCCAAATGTAAAAAGCACGAAGGATTTGTATCACACTGAAATCCAAGAAGAGACATATTAGGAAAGGGATCTCTTTAACTTTTTAACTTGTAAGTGTGAACTTTCTCCTCAACCCTGTTTTTTAATCTGTGCTTTTATTCATGTGTTTATATTGTTGTAAACCCCCAGAATCACTAAGGTGAGATGGGCAGTGTAGAAATCTGATAAATAAACAAATCTCATGGCCAGTAATTCTAAACCCCAGACTAAATTGACTACACAATTTACTTCCTTCCTTCCCTCTTCCCTCCCTCCGTCCTTTTCCAACAGCTAAAAAAAATAAATTTAGAATCTGTAATTGTGTACGCGTCCAGTTGGCTGATTCCCCCAAATTAAAACATGCTCTCGTAAACAGCATCCAACCCCTTGGATCTTCCTCTCTGTTCATACTGTTAACATGTGTTTATACAACATAGAGAAATATCCATCCATCCACATCCCACCGCCACCCCCGCCTCCATTTTCAGCATGACTTTGATCCTTCCAAACTACTTGCAGCTTATGAGGCGGCCTCTCTTCAGTTCAACATTTGCTTGAAATAAAAATCTCATGTGTCTACATTTCAAGTGGATGGATACAGGATCTTGTCCTGTATACTAAGGTCAAACATTTTGAGAGGCTTATTTCTTGACACAAGTCTGTTGTGAGCCTGGGGAAGGAAGAATTAGTCAGAGAGGAGACGCAAGGAGAAGCTGTCCAGGAAGCGCGCTCATTGCTGGAGGGGCATGTGTCTATCCTGGCCACACTTGGCCCTCCCCCCGCCCCTTAATTGCCTGTTAGGTGCATGCCAGTTGAAAATGAAGGTTAGAGAGCCCAGGCTCGGGCATGCTAGGGAAGGAGCCATTTTGTCCTTGGGGAAGGACAGGCAGAGCGCAATTCCCACCTTGCGTTCCACTGGAGACGGGTGGAGGGAGGAGTCAACTGCTCTACTTCCCCGTCCTCCCTGCTGGATGGACTGGTTCAGCTCAAAAGCCTGAGGAGAGGAGGAGCAGAGAGTTAGCACTGGCAGCATCATCTGCCAGAGAAGCAGGAATGGCAGGGTCTGGCCAGAGAGCATGCAGAAGCTTCACTATTTCTGTCACGTACACATATTGAGACCAAAGTTGTCTTCATAAATAGTTATATTCTCTCTATGGTCTAAGTAGGGTAGTCAACTATTCTCCAGGGCTATCTGGAGAACGTCATACCTGGGTGGATCAACACTGAGAAGATCTGAGGCATCTCAACTAAATTGTTGAAGTGCAGGACTAAATGATTTTGCTGCATAATATATCTTTAACATTTTAATGAGCATCTGGGGCTCCAGATGTTGCTGAATTACAATTTCCAGTGAACATGATCAATGAATAAGAACTATAAGATCATCAGGATCTGGTGGGCCATTAACTTGGTTTTTGCATAGAGACGTAAGCTGTAGTTAAAGACAGAATAAAGTATGAAGCAAAGATTTTCTTTTCTTTTCAATAATTGCTGTGCTTTTTGTTTAGATCTTGGGAAGAAAGGTCCTTTTTGAAGCATTAACAATATTTAAAATGGTACCTCATATTTCTTTTATCATGTAGCTACAACTGAAAGTCATAGCAGCAATATGGTATTAGAAACATGTGACAGAAAATGGTCGTGAGGTCTATTTTAAAATTAAACTAGGCAAAACCCTTGAGGGAAATGATTATGAGAAGATAGTTTAATCGTGAAAACATTTTCCATTGCTATACAAGCAGTTTTCCTTTATATCATTTTTACGGATCAATGATATCTAAAACCAGTAAGACAAAACACAATACAATGGCAACTCCCCTTCAAAAAAACTATTACCGGTATGCTAAATGGCAAAGATAAGGCTGATGTTACATAAATTGATAAAGATGTACCAGTCCACATCGGATGGAGGTTATACAGACCCATTAATGTCAAAGATGGTGTCACTTATCTGTTAATTGAAAACTTGTCAACAACAGCAAAATCTCTGGTTGCTGGGAAATGAAACTTGGATAATGTTCTATTAATAGTAGAATAATGTCAATGTATATTTAATTTTCTTACAATCTTTCTCCTTTCTTACAATATTCTATTATTCTATTTCTTTGACGTCTATTTCAGAAACCACAGATACTAAATCAGATCAACACGATTTATTCCAATACATAATTTACCCAATTAATCACCAGATGTTTATATAGACCACTTTTAAAACTTTGCTATTTTTTCTTCAAACTTTGTGGTCCTTTTAAAATGAGTTTCATATTATCTTTTCCAAAAAGATAAAATTCCATCCTCATAACAGAGCCTGTGAAACACAGCTCTTCTCAATTCCTGCCTTCTGGGGAATTTATACTGCAATCATCTTCCTGGTGGGACATAAATATATACTGAATTGGAAAAGAAATTTTGAAAAGAAGTGTAGATCATAGATCTAATTTCTAAAGTAGCTATGCATTCATAAACTTTTACATATGCTTCTCCCTTATTCACTCGTGTTTCAGACTTGGGATCATTGCAAAAATGAAAACAGTCCTCTGGTTCACCCCAATTATCAGTGGGCAGAAAATAGAGGTGCATGGACCATCATAATGCTTGAAATCTCTCATATCCTTTAAGCATAGCAAAAGAATATCCTAGTACACACAAACGGTATGTACATCTCCTAGTACATACAAATGGAAACATTCATGATTGTGCATCTGTTACAGGAAACCTCTGGGAAATGTACTATGCGGTTGAACCTAGCATAGAAACCCTGATTGCTCTATTTTGCTTGGAAAAATGTTAGCATTGGCTGGAGAATGCCTGTATAACCATTTGTTTGGATGGACTTGAGCTCTGCTTAAGACTCTTGCCTTTGAGCTAACAAAAAAGGTAATTCTTGGTCCTGAATTTATAAACATTTTCTTAAGCAGGCACTTCAATCATTTCCAGGAAGACTTCCTGTAATTATGATAGTGTTATGCTCAGGTTAAGCATGGAAATGTTTTTGAGACCCATAAAAATAGGGGTCTCATTCTACTTGCAGTGTTTTACCATAAAGGAAAAAATAAAGATAAATTAAATATGAAAGTGTTTTCCAGATTTTAAGGGACTTCCCAGAGCCAACCAAAAACAAGCTTAAAATAGAATAAGCAATATTATTAATACTGATTCACAGAGCCAAATCATTCTCTAGGAGAGAGATTTTTCATTGTTTTTATGTAAGGCTCATTATTTGATTAAGAATTGTGCTCCTTTATGGCATGGTCTCTCTTGAGACTTACTAGTTCCAAAGATCCATACGGGTATAGAAGGATGCCTGGTACAGTAGATGGGGCAAAGCATTATTGTCATTGTAGTCACTGATCCCAGCAATGGGGAGATCAAATGATGCTGGTAAGAGATATGGAACCAAAATATGAAATAAGTGTTTGATATAAATATAAACCTGTTAGAGGCAATCTCATGCTATATGGATGGGAAGCAGTCTGTATTACATAGTTATACTGCCCCATCTCCAATTCAGTTGTATATATAGTCCTGGGAATGGGTAGCAAAGACAATTTCCAATTCTTTCTTGAACAGAAAAATTTGCTCCACCAGCCTGAAGTAAAGCAATACAACAGTGCAGCAATCCAAATGTCTTTCAGCAAACTTTCATTAAAAGAAATGATAAAGAAATACCAAACATGTCACACTAGGTCTGATTTCATAGTATATCAGCAGTCACGAGTACTAAAACACTACTCTAAATAGCAATATCTGAGTTAATGTTGCTGGATTTATAAATGGGCTCCACTTCGTAAGATTCTCAGAGGAGCCTTTTAAAGGGTTTTATTGAATAATTGATCTCCAGCTATATGAAGTATGGAAGCCATACAAAGCTTTGAACTTTCTTTCTAAGAAGTGAATGCTCAGTAGGTAGGGGGAATGGTTCAATACCTCTATTTTAAAGAGGACATACTAAATTGCAACAAGAATACGAATGATGTCAGCTAGTATTTTACTTTATCCCTATCTCGTATCCTACATATTTGTCTCCTTTTTCTCACTGTGCAAGTCACTGTAACACTGTGACTATAGAGACTACAACTGATAAGATTCAGGCTTACATATTCACTTATTCAGGGGATGAATGAGCATCTTTAGGCCAGTGTCAAGTCTTAGAGGAGAACTTAGGGCACATTATCTTACACCTTTGGGGTTAAACGTGGGGCTAAATGAATAAAGGCTCGGTCTCAGTGCTTAAAGCCAGAAACCAGCCTCTGATGGCTTGCTACCCCGACCAGGATCAATGGGAGTGTAATTCCACTGGATTCTGCTGCTCTAGTGTAGCCTGAGGCCACGTCCAGATGCTTCCCTATTACCAATCTGCATGCCGATCTAGTCATACACTGTGACATCACCTCACCTGTGCTTTGCGACCCCGGTTGACAAAGGTGCAGACAGGATTATATGCGCCAGTGCCACAGACATACAAGTGTGTTCGATTCCAGGGCTGGATAAGTCGGATGAAGTTCCCACACTCACCCTAGAAGACAAATGGAACATTAACTTAAGCCTCCTACAAAACTGCATCTACTTCAAGAAGGGGAGGAGAGCAATTGCATTCTTTCTTCATCACAACCCAGTGGAACATTCAGATGTACAAGGTCTTCTGCAGGAAATGGCTTTACTATTAAAGAAAGCTCCTTGTGCATTGCAACAAGCAAGTCCTATGGACAGGTACTTATGTGCATTAAGTGGTCACTGAACTGGCACTTCTGAGCAAATCAGGCCTGGTGCCCCTTTAGAATCAGCAAATGTACATTTTGAAGCATTTCTTCCAATGAGATTTTGAATGTTTCTGCAAAGCAAATTTTCTGCATGCCCTATTTATGGTGCTATCTCTCCCTCCCTTTTAAAGAACTTCGAATTATTCCCCATTTCAGAGCCAACATTCCTTTTTTCATGTCTTATGCTACAGCATATTTGTAGCTGAAACAGACTATAAATGGTGCAGGTCAAAGCTTTCCTCCTTGTCCTTGGCAATTTTTCTAAAGTCTGAGAAAATAATACTCGTACAATTCCAGAGAACTATCTCGGTGTCAAGATGGCAAATGCCAGACTCCTGGTCCTGCTTATTTTCAAACATGGAAAATGACCTGAATACAAATGCATGAAAGGAAAATCCTTCTTATGGACCCAAAAAAAGACTTTCTGATTTTATTGGTTCTGGGGAGAAAGGAAAAGAACTCCAGTAAAGCTTGTCTGGCTCCCCACTTGTTAAACCAGTGATTTTTCAACCTTGGTAACTTCCTGATGTGTGAATTTCAATTCTCAGAAATCCCCAGTCAGCACAAATGATAGCTATAGTGTATAAGTGTATTAAAAAGGAGTGTATGTATGTATATGTGTATAATGTTTACATTTGCATCTTGTTTCTTTTGTTTTTTTTCTTTTTTATGTCAGTATTTGAAATGCAACAAAAATTATTTTAAAAACTCCCAGAATTCCCCAGCCAGTGCACAATAAGAAAGTTCTTGTTTGCTGCTGCTGCTGCTGCTGCTGCTGCTGCTGTTGTTATTGTTGTTGTCGTTATCGTTATTTTTATTATTATTATTATTATTATTATTATTATTATTATTATTATTATTATTATTATTATTATTATTATTATT
>JANHFN010007975.1:1724-39936 GCA_032468175.1 Toxicocalamus goodenoughensis | reverse complement strand
TAAAAATTTAACTAAAAACCCCCTCAGTCTCCGCTTTCGAGGGGGGGTGGGCGTGGCACCTTTCCGCATTCGAGATCCTCGAAACGTCATCAAGGCTGGCCCTCTACATGACAATCTTAGCACTGACAATCATCTTATGAAGTAAAAGAGGCTGAAGGGAAAAAGACTCATCAAGACCATTCAATGCAAATGTTTAAAGCTGAATGTCCCAATTCACAGATCAATGCTCTGGCCACAGCAGCACACCAGTCTATTAGGGAGAACCTGGGGGGCTGGAACTTTGGCAGGAAAGGGTTAGGTCTAATGCAAGGAGTGAGGACTTTTCCAAAATCAGTACAAGTAGATGCTTCATCACTGGAGGTTTTTAAGAGGAGGCTGGACAGCCACCTGTCTGAAATTGTATAGGGTCTCCTGCTTGAGCAGGGGGCTGGACTAGAAGACCTCCAAGATCCTTCCAGCTCTATTCTGATTGATATATAGGAGATGGTCATAAGGCCAACTATTTGGGAAACCTGGAGGAAAGATGTAGGGTTGTGTCAGGAGGGTACTATTCCCCGCATAGTGCCTCCTGACATAACCCAACACCTTTCCATACACTTTGCATATTTCTCTGATGTTACCAACTATTTGGTATATATGTGAAATGTACTATCATATTTGATCTTCCTTAAAAGATGTTTACCATGTTGGGGTTTAAAATAGAGGTTTCATAGATTTTTGACCAAAGAAAGATAGATAATAGTGGACTCTTTCCAGTAACTTCCATTTATGATATCTCTTTTCTTAGAGACATTATAAACAAATTTTACCACTGCTTCCCAGAGCACATTTGAAATTGTGGAACCCACAATATTCAAATATTTATTTCCAGAAGGATGAAGTTTTCTAATACAGTCTTGTTATTGTAGGTTTGTGTCATGTGGACCAACAGAACAAAGCTGGCTATACAGCCATCATGCTCACAGCACTGGCTGCCTCCCAGACAGAGAGTGACATGGAGATTATTAAGCAGCTGCTGAAAAAGGGCAATTTGAATGCCAAAGCCAACCAGGTACTAACTTTACCAATAGATTCTTGCAAAATTGGAAGGGTAATAATGAGGATGATAGTAACAACCAGAAAGTAACAACCAGAAAGTAGTAATCATACTCTCGCATGAGTACATGGAATTTTTTCAAAATCTTTTAAAATGCTGTTAACTGGCTTCGATAGATATACAAAATCTGAGTTCGTACGTCTTCAATATTTTAGATTGTTCTTAATACACATGGTTTTTAAGAGCTAGGTATTGCAACAGGCTTTTCCCTACCCTGCATTTGGCAGCCCCTTAACTCTTTTGGTTTTTCTCCCACCTCCTACAGGCTGGGCAGACTGCACTGATGTTAGCTGTCAGCCATGGGCGTCTTGAGATGGTACGTGCCTTGTTAGCAAGTGCCGCAGATGTCAACTTGCAAGATGATGATGGCTCTACTGCACTGATGTGTGCCTGTGAACATGGCCATGCTGAGATTGTCCGCCTGCTATTGGCTACCCCTGAGTGTGATGTTGCCCAGTCAGACAATGTAAGTCCTGCTTAGACTTATGCTGCTGCTGCTGAGTTTGTTGGGTTGTCATCCATTTCAGAGCCCATAGGAAAAACTCTGCACAATAGATTTCATTCAGTTGCCAAGGAAAATTAGAAGTCTTACTCAGTACCAAGGCTTAGTACTGGACTATTTGAAACACGTAGTAATTATTTCTCATAATTGAATAACTGCAGCTCAATCTTAGGAAAGAAAGAGAGAAGGAAGCAGGGCATATTGGGAATAAAATCATCAAATTCTTCCACATTTGATTATTAAATTCAAGTAATTCTACCCTAACCTTCCACACACACAACAACCTTCTTGGTCCTATGTTTGGCTGAGCCTTCGACTATAATTTACCATAATTTTACTATTATCTAAGTGCGTGATTGGAAAATGAGAATTGTGCACATTGCCAAACATTCTCTTTCCAAGAAAAATAAATCAGACAGTTGTTTGCTATTATGTATAGATGGTGGAGGGGATGATTCTCTTGGCTTTGGGGTGAACATTAAGAATAAGATGGGCCTCAATAAATAAAATCAATTGATCAATCAATCAATTGATTAATTGATCAATCAATGTTCCAGTAAGCACTGTTGGAGAATGGTAATTTGTTTTATTTATTGCATTAATACTATTTTGTCAGGGCACTCAAGATGGCATACATAGGGGGTATTTCCTAATTTTACTTCCATAATTACAATCTTGTAAAGTAGATTGAGTGAGAGGAAATGATTGGCTTGGAGTCAACCAACTATGGTAAAGAACCTGGTGTCTCTGATGCAAGTCTAATACCATACCTGAACTACTACCCTGTATTAATGTTCAAAGAACTGTATGACTCAGTCCCAGATAGCATTTCCTGGAATTGCAGGAAGTGGGAGGGCAACCAAAATGATGACAATTCCTCCTTACAAAAACAGTGACACCCCCTCCCCCCATAAGCCCCACCATCACAGCAGCCATATGTGTATCTTCTTGCCTTCTTCTGTAGGATGGCAGCACAGCTCTCTCCATCGCACTAGAAGCAGGTCATAATGACATTGCTATCATGCTGTATGCTCGCTTGAACTTTGCCAAAGCTATATCACTGGTGAGTTGCTTCCTATAATTGTAAAAGCATTTGTCATAAAATTACTTGTAAGCCATTTTTTCTTAAAATCCAGGAAACTTCAAGGAAGAGCATTCCCACTGGATGGCTATCCAGTTTTTCTTTAAGAATCTCTGTCAAAGGTTCCTAGTTTTCAACCAAAATTTGTATCTTGTAATTGAAGCCCATTAGAACATGCTTTCTCAGCCAAGGAAAAAAAAAAGTTTTTGCCCTCTTCTGTGTGATAGTGCTAGAAAGAGTGAATTTTTCTCTAATGAGTTTTCTTAAGCTTTGCTCATAGAACTATTTTTCCTGACAATTCTAACCACAGTTGGTGATGTCGTCTTTCATTTGGTCTACAGTCTTTTTAACCCCAAAGATAACAGTCATATAGTTCCAGAGAAAAACAGGTTTCAGGCAGAATAAACGACTAAGAAATTATTCTAGTAATGCGCTTGTAATTTGGTGTAGTCTTAATGCATCAAGCTAGAAACTGGAAGACCATCAATCTTGATCCCAAAGTCAGCTGGGTGACCTTGGACCAATCACTTTCTCTCAGCCCTTGGAAGGAGGCAAATCACTTCTGAAAACTCTTGCCAAGTAATTTGCAGGGACATGTCCACACAGTTTCTGAGTGGGACATGATGAAAGGAAGAAAAAATATATTAGGTGGCTCTAATGTGGTATTAATGTAATATTAATGTTTGCAATATAAACACAACCAAGGCAGAACAGGAACAACATGATTCAGAGTCCCTGGGGGAGACTGACATGCATTTGGTGATAATAACAGGATGGATAAGTTTTCTGTGGATTCTGTTTTTTTTTAAAAATAAGTTTGTTGATGTTTGAGAACTGTAAGAATCATAGTTGTGATGCTATGACATCACTAAGAAAATGGATCAGATTTTTTTTTCCATTTTGGAGAGTTTAACATATCCTGTTTTGGTGAAAATCAGGGGAGAATCTGGTTACCTGACAATTGCCAACAGTTTTTAGTGAAGTGACATGGGAGGTTGGGCACCTGCAACTGATCAAGAGAATTCTAAGATCTTATTTAATCCATTTTGCCATATACCCTCAGGGCAAGTTGTTTATCACTCTGTATTCCCATATTCCAATCTTCAGATTGAGTATAATTATAATCCACCCCAAATGGCAGCTAGGCTCAACATGGAGTGGTAAGTGAGCAGGTGATCTGTGCATATGGATTAACATGGATTGTTGGGTTTGTGTAGCTGTTGTCAGATAAGGAAAAGGTTGATTAAAAATAATATGCTAAAATGAGGCTGGAAAACTGTGGGTCTTTCATTAAGAAGCAATAATGAGGTACTTTTTTTCAGAATACCTTGGAGCAGTTGAAGCCTGAAAATGCTGATACACTATTCAGTGATACTCTGTAACCCAAAGTAAGACGGTATTATTATCCAAAAGTTTTCTTACTTCTGCTTGAAAATTTGGCAGTCTGGATGAAGGAAATATATATCTACAAAACCATACACATTGCCAATGTATACAATAGTATACCCTAGAAATGCTTCCTGTCCTTAGCTTCTCTCACTGCCTTCATCAGCTGAAATCTCACCATCTACTCTGCTCAGAGGGAAGAGAAGTGGACCTTCCAGGATAACGGACTTTGTGAGCGTCATTTCAATAATGTGGCCATGTATTCAGCTATGCTTGATGAGATGCAGTTATGTCAAATAGTGAGTCAAAGGAAAGATTGGAAGTTTAAGGTCTCTGGATGTTGCTATGGCTTTTCTGCTTCATCAAAACTAATGTGCCTTATCTTTTTTATCTCAATTATTCAAGAAGTAAGAGACATTGCAGGGCATAAAAGGAGGCCAAAAGGAACAATTGCAGTTCCCCTCCCCAAACATTCAAAAATAGTTTGACTGAGATCCACAGGCATTGGCCTCACTGCTAAATTCAAACTTCTCCATACTTCCTTCTAATTATCAATAAGATGCAAAAATTATTTAATCAGCGCCTACATCTTCATGTTTTTACTTCTTCTGTGCATTCCTCAGGTGATTTCCTCCCCAAAATGACAATTTGTTGTGAGGGGAACTGCAAAGCCTTGAAAGACCTGTGAAATTTAGTTTCTGAGCACAATGTGATGGCAGGTAAATAGTGAGAGATGTTATTTGATTCAGGGGGAAAAATCATCATGTCCATCAGAAAGCGTTGGTGCTCCAAAAGGGAAAAATCAGCATTACAGGAGCTGAGATTAACCAAAGCTGAGCAGGAAATAAATCCAAATTGAGGCACCAATAAAAAGTTGCCAAGAACTTGATTAGTTTGTTGTTTGCATTCTTGATTGGTTTGTTGTAGAGGGACCCAGCAGACTTCAGATCTATGTCTCTATATGAACTTATTTTGCTTCTCTTCATCTAGGAATCTGAAGTGTGCAGCAGCGGCCAAAACAGTCAATGCAATCCTAGGCTGCATTAATAGAGGGATAGAATAAAGATCTCATGAAGTTCTAGTACCACTTTACAGTCTTAATAAGACCATACTTGGAGTACTGCATCCAATTCTAATCACCACAATATAAATAAGAGACTATGGAAGAAGTGCAGAGAAGAGCAACAAGGATATTATGGAGTAGAGGCAAAAACATATGAAGACCAGTTGCAGGAATTGGATATGTCTAGTCTTAGAAAAAAGAAGGATTAGGGGAGACACGATAGCAATGATCCAATATTTGAGGGGCTCCTACGCAGACGAGGGAGTCAAAGGCAAGACAGGAAGCAATGGATGGAAACTAACCAAGGAGAGAAGTATCCTAGAACTAAGGAGAAATTTTTGAATAGTGAGAGTGATCAATCAATGGGATGGCTTGCCTTCAAAAGTTGTGGGTACTCCATCACTAGAGGCTTTCAGAAAGAGACTAGACAGACATTTGTCTGAAATGATACAGGCAGGGTCTTCTGCTCAAGCAAGGGTTGGACTAGAAGGCCTCTTCCAACTCTGTTATTCTGTGATATATTCCTGTTCCATTGCAAAAAGGGGGAAATATTTTAAAGAGGCCAATGAAGGAGTCTCTCTCTAAATCAACTCCATTGAGAATAAATACTCCTTTCATTTTCTGTTTTAAAGTTATTGAAATTCTGTATTTACCTGAATTAATTTTTGAAATCCCTAACCTTGTGTGAAGCAGAAATTATTTTTTATTATAGTGCAAAATCACAAAATAAGCAGTGCTTAAATAGATCTGAGATAAGTATTTGACACTGAATTTTAAATTTGTCAATATATTTGTATGATAAATATATCACTACTCATAAAATGCAAGTCGTAAAAGAATCATGGAACAAATATACACTATATATAACAAGTACACACCCACTCCCAAGCTAGTGATCCCTATTTTTC
Organism: Toxicocalamus goodenoughensis; assembly: GCA_032468175.1. Lineage (NCBI taxonomy): Eukaryota > Metazoa > Chordata > Lepidosauria > Squamata > Elapidae > Toxicocalamus > Toxicocalamus goodenoughensis. Next base: position 33,900 of record JANHFN010007975.1, on the reverse strand, counting down.
TACTTGTATTTTTACATGCTTTCGAACAAGGAGAGATTTAACCTGGAAATAAGGAGATATTTTCTGACAGTGAGAACAATCAACCAATGGTACAGAAGTTGCCTTTGGAGCTTCATCACTTGAGACTTTCAAGAAGAGATTTGGACTGCCATTTGTCAGAAATGCTGTAGGGTCTCCTGCTTGGATGGGGGATTGGACTAAATAAACTGTTAATCTGTAAATCTGCTAGGTTGGCAGAAGCTGGGACAAGTAACTGTAACAAGTAACAAGGATGCTTACACAGCTCTTATTTATTTGAACAAAGTTTGCGCAAGAAATTTTCTCCCAGTAAATTGGACTCTTAGCCTAAAATAAAGACTATCCTTGCTCTGTTCAGTCAGATTTACTGAAACTGCACAGTTTTGATGCAAAAACAATATGTAATTGATATTATTTGCCTAAATATTGAAATCAATATTAGAAGTTAGGCAAATCCATCCTCTTGTTGAAAGAATCAAGCTGATTAGTGGATGAAAATTTATATTCCATTTGCTTTGTAAGCTGAAAAGTCCTCTGCACATAATTCTTTGTGTGTCAGATGCCAAACTTTACTCTCCTAGCAAGAAGTGTAATAAACAAGATGAACGATAAAGGTTTTTGTAATTGGTAATCATTTGAAGTAATAAAGGGCACATCTCATTTTTATATCAATATATAGTAATATACACCAAGAAAATGATTATCTGTAAATTATTCAAATGCAAATTACATGAGGTGTTTTTTAAACAAAAACAAAAGGCTATGTCCAAAGTGTAGGAAAGAGGCTGGCAGAAGAACTGTTGTCTGAGCTGCAAATCATCTGGATGACACTTTGCACAATTTGTATCCTCCTTTGTGTAAAAGTTATTAGAAACAAGGTGAGGTTTGTTAGAAGTTGGCTGGTTTATCTATGACTCTGAATACATAAATGGTACAAAGATTTCTTCTTGACAGTATTTTAAAAGCAATAAGGACAGTTTCAGAAACTTCAGAAATGCACATGTTTAGGAGTGAATCTAAATATTGTATTTGAGATATTGCTTTATATACATATAATCTTTTATATTTTCTATATATTTTCTATACATTTAAATGAACTTGATGCCATTTATATACATCATAATAAAAATAGAATTGCTTCTCGATTAAAGCTATGTGGAAAAAAAAACCTGTAGAAACATTGTCATATATTTTCTTTCTTTACATCAGAAATAAAACTGATCTAAATTCAGATTTCTACCAAATATGGAGCAGAGAAGGAATTCTTCCAAAGGGCACAATCCACCTTATGGGGAGGAGGGTCTACCTGCAACGAATGCCCAAACTGCAATTCCTCTAATTCCTTTCTGCAGGATGGATCATTACAGAGAGCTCATAGGTTGCCCTCCCTTCTATTGCCCTCCCCTCTTTCAGCTGACTTCTTTGGAAGAGATACAGTGGAGTAGAGATGAATCTGGTCCCAGGAAAACTTTCTGCACCTTAAATTGGGCTGTGGGCATGTGTGGATTCTTGCCTCTCAAAGATGCAGGGAAAGCTTGTCTTCTTTTAATGCTGAGAGGGATTATGTACACAGGCTTGGCTCGATGAATCATGACATGTATGCCTAATAAAAATAATTTAATAAAAGTATCTTGGAGTCATATTTTATTTGGTTTGCAAATGAGTCTATTGTGATGAAATAGTAAAGGGCTTTTCTCCTTCTGTATTGAAAAATTATTTGAAGCTAGTTCTGGTGCTGGCTGGGATTAGTCTTATTTTGGGATGAGGTTTGACACTACACTCTGACTATTTTAGTGGTACTGGGCCTACAGCATTACTACAGGACATCCAAAAGTATTTTATTTTAATGTTGGGCAAAATGTAAATTGGCCAGTAATAAACTTTTATATTTTGGCCAAATTTGCTATTATTTTAATTACTCACCTGCACATTTTTATAAAGCATGCCCACTCCCAGTCAAAGGATGTCAGGAAATGACAGAAAAAGAGAGATCCTTCTGATTTTCCCTGAGAAGCAGGGGTGGGATTCAAATTTCTTAACAACCGATTATATGGGGGTGGCCTAATTTGTGGATGTGGCTTGGTCATGGGATGGTGGGCGTGGCTTGGTGGTCATGGCCAACTCGATGTCACTCACTTGGAGGGGCGCCTCGCCTGGCTTCGCCTCACCCCGCCCCTCCCAGCCAGTCCAGAATGTGCTTCTCTTTTACTGCTCTTTTCCAATCCCCTGATGCCTACACCTGCATTTAATTCAGGTAAACCCAAAAGACAAAACCTCTTTCCTAAGTTGTCAAAACTGAAAGTGCTCCAAACGGAATTACTCAGGAGGGTGATATTAGCAATTCATAAACATAATTATCTTGCTCTCAGAAAAGAAGGGGACTTAACCAATTATTTAAGCAAAGCATGATTAACTGCTTAGCAGCAAAAGGCAGATGAGTAGCTCATTGAGACTAACAGTGATATAAGCAAAAAATAAGTCTTGTTAGGAAAGGCTGACTAATAAAAATGTACCCGGATCTTCTCTTATTATAAAATCATCCTGGACAGCTGTGGAGCTTCCTCCCCTCCCTCTTTTGGGAAGATTTACAAACAACTTCCAGCCAGGTTCACCCTGCAGCCTCGCCCATCCCCACTGGCAGCTCTTGCCTGGGCAGCAGTTTGGCTTTACCTTGCCCAACCTTCCTCTTCCCGCAGCTGGTGGCCCCCTCAGCTCCAGCAATGCCCTGTGTGCTGAGCCTGATCTGGGGCTCTCCATACCTGGGGGACGGGGCTGCAGAGCCTCTCTCACTGTTGGGGAGGGCACCCCAGAACTTCCCGGCAGTGGGGAGTTTTCTTGGCCCGATCCAGCCACAGCAGCACCAGGGAGAGAAGGAGACCGTTCCCTCCTCCCCAGCCAGCCCAGACACGGCCATGCGGTGGGGGGGGGCAGCTAGCTAGCTAGGTCACGGTGAAGCAAGCCAGGTAAGCCCGGGGAGGGGTGGGTGGGGAGACAGCACAGTGGCCTAAGCTGGGCCCGGGAATCAAGTCAACCGGGGCTTGCTTGTAGGCTCACTAACCCAGGGAGATCAGCTCCGCAGTAGAAGGAAGGCAGCAATGGTGGGCAAAGACAGGTTAGCAATGGTGGGTGAGATGAGGAATGACTGGCCAGGGTGAGTGGGCAGGCAGGAAGGGGTGGGCCAGCCAATGGCTTGATGTACCGGTTCTTTGAACTGCATAAACTCGTAACAGCTGGTTCTATAGAACCGGTCTGAACCAGTAGAATCCCACCCCTGCTGAGATTTTCTTTGGCATCAGTGGCATCTTAACTTACAATTCCTGATTGAGCTCCAGTGTTGTCTTTGTTGTGTCCAAGAAAGGGAATGTTAAAAACTAATGTTAAAAACTAGAAAATTAGCACTCACTCTTCTAGAAAAATGAAATATTCTAGGAAATATTAAAACGGCAGAATATTATACCTCCCTGGATGACAAAAGGAGAAACATGCTCTTGGAAAACAGCCCCCCACTTTTGTTAATAGCCCCAGAAAGACTGAGCCACTCTATCTACAAGACAAAAGATGTTTAGCTCTAGGGTGATGGGATTAGCCCTCACATAGATCCAAGCCATTAAGCCATAATAGAAATTGCCCAAAGCCCCTTCATTACATCACCCAGCAAGATTCAACCAAGCTTGGGACTCAAGACAACCTACAAAATTACCCCTCCATGGCCCCATGGGAGTCTGACAAACAGTCAGGATAAATTTCTTGCCACAGGAACAGGAAGCAAGTTCAAAGCCCAACAGAGTATAAATCTTTTTCACCCATGTGTTCTTTTTGCCCAGGAACTCCATGTGGTCCTGTCCACCATTAAACCATCTTTCCATGCAGTCTCCATGTTTCCAGTGTCTTTCTTCCCACTTGGAACTGAACCTAGATTGACATTTCTTCCAACAAAACAAAATGCCAAAGAGGACACTTCATCTTTCCTCACCACTTCATCGGGTGGACTGCACTTGGAATCTTGGACCTTGCCCTGCGAGTACATTCCTATACGGTGGACTTTCTTTGTAATATAGGGATTGTTTTTTGGGTGGGTGGGTGTGGGGGCTGAGGATAGCGGTCTTCAAGGTAGCATGGAATGGAGCCTTACCTGTCATTGGAGAGACGTTTGTTGGAACATTTGAGAGCAATAAAGTAGGACTGTCAAACTCCCAGCCCATGGGCTGGATGAGTCACACATGGGCCACAACCATGTCTGGTTTAGCGAAGGGGGGGAAAGTCCCAATACATCACGTGATGCTGCCATGACGATGTTTGACACCTCTGCTCTAGAGGCCTGCCTTGTCCTGACTACCTGGGTCATAACAACCCCTGAAATAGGCAAGAGGTTCTGGTTTGTTTGGTTTTTAGCTCATACATTCTGAACAAGTATGACATGTGACAGGCAGGCCTTTGCCTGGAGTAAGTCAGAAGTGCGATGTTGTGTTCATTGCTGGCTGATACTACTTCATGGGTTCTTCGTGAGTTTTTTATGCTATCATTTTCATATACAACTCAATGCAGCAAATATATTAATACTCCTTCCTCCACTATTTCCCCCCCAGCTCCCCCACCCACCCAGTGAGGTGAACTCTGTTGGGCTAAGAGGAAGTGAGTGGCCCAGTCATCCAGCCAGTTTTTTAAACCTAAGGCAGGATTCAGTCTCCTGGTTTCTAGGCCAACACCTTAACCACTACACTAAGCTGGCTCTTGGGGAATAGAAACACCACCAAAACAAGACATTCATTCTTAAATTATGTCTTGTCTACCACTGTTCATTTATAGTTATAAGCTTGATAAGCCTTTCATTCTTTGGGAAAGTGCAAAGCTTTGGATTTTTCTTCATATTGGAAGATTTTGGTTTCTTGGAGTCCATCCAGAATGTCAGTGCAATCATTCTATCTAAACAATTGTTGGAGCCTTGGGACTCGGCAACATAAATCTTCTTGAATTCAGTTTCACAAAAACAGTATGTTATATATTTGCACAAATCCAAAAGCATCAACTTTAAACGTATTGAGACAAAGTGACCAAGAGGACTCCTCCCCCAAGTCAACACTTATACTGAAATTCAAAAAGAAGCATGAAACCCTTTCAACATATTTAAATATTTATTAAATTCATTCAATATGTGGGGAAGTACCCCATAAATTTCAAGAGAGGCATGTTTAATATTTAAAAAAATAAAGCTCAATGAATCTGTAAAGGTACAGTTTACTTGTCAGATGTTTACATATAAAACCAGTTTATCTATCCAATTAAAATAACTTAACCTGCATTTCCTTTGCCTCATGCAAGCATGAAGGGAGAACCCTGCCATCCACTGCATTCCAAGTCATTCTTCAACCTTCCACCACACCAGAGGCAAGTGAACAAAGCAAAGACTAGCAATTCTCTTCAGCATCCCACCCATTCCTAATTATCTCCACAAGTTTTTCTGCTTTTGAAAAAAAGTTTCAACTCGAAAAACTCACTGAGATTTAACAAACACCCTGAAACCTAACTGATTTCCAGGAACCAGAATAAGTTTGTTAAGTGGCTCATAAGTTATAAGCTGAAAAGATTCTAGTTTCATAAAATGAAAACACAGTTTCACCCTAAGGTTCTATTCTTCAGCTCGGGCTAATCATACAGATGCATGAGAAGTACTAGAACAGAGTTCTAGACTGCTGTAGGGAAAAAAATGGCCTAATACTCTCCAAATCTACTTTTGTCCACAGTAGCACATCACTGATGCTTGAGTAAAAATTTGCAAATTTTAGAACACAATAAAGAAAACCCAACTGAATATGCCTAGACTGTTTTGACGCTTCAGCCTCCAATTGGTGACTTTTTCACAAGGATTGTCATTTTAATAACCAATTACTTTGACAGAGATTAAAATATTAAAGCTGCTGCTTTAGCACTCCAAGAGAAGAGTTTCCATCAACCTTGTGATTTCTTTTACTTTAAAACAATTGATCAAGCTGATCGATTTCAGAAAAAGCATCTATGATGTTTAATACCCTAAAAACATTCAAAGTTTATTTAAGGCCCCTAAATTATTACATTATATTTTCTGCCCTTTTTTTGAAGATGTAGAAACAGAACCTTATTAATCGTTAGAAATTTTGGTTGACCCTCACGATCATTCACAGGCAATTCTAGTAGTGATGCACAATTAAAAGTTTACAAATTCACAGTGCAACAGCAAAAGGCGCCAGAACCAAAACCAACGGATCCCCAACTGCCTCCAGCTGTAGTCAATTCTGCTAACCCAGAGCAACCTGGCAATAGAGGACAATGACAAAAACATGCGGTGCCATAGTTATGAAAATGCTGTCAATCGGTTAAATCTAAGGGAGATATACCTCTTTTAAGTTTACTAGAATCATAAATCTTGCAGAAGACAGAATTAACTATTCATTTGGTATCCGTTTCTCGCTACGAGGTATTCAGAGCACCAGTAGGAGAGCAAAAATACTCTGACTCAAACCAACAGTCTCAGGGAGGAGGTCCAAACCATGTAAAGTAGCAACAGATCTTGTGTTCTCTTTGAAAAGTACACTTCCACAAATGTGTATGTTGTATACTGTACTGTGTTCACCTTGTCAGGCTTACTTTAAATAGGAGCACAACATTTACATCATACACATAAACGTAGATACACGAGAAGCAGTTTTTGTGGAAGGGAAAAGAATGAAAATGATATGCAATGTGAGGTGGGACAGAATAAAGGCCAATTAATAACTTCAATAATATAAACATATAAATAAATACGTCATGTTTTTTTGAACATATATACAAATAGACAAGGCAACTTTTGTGCAAAGGAAATCTATACCAACATAGACCAACTACATTATTTACATACTCTATGCTATGCGAAAGAGGTTGGGATCTTTCACAGCTTTAGGACAAAAAGTCTGAGGGCTCCCCCTCCTTGCATTTAGTGCCTTTCCTCTCAAAGGGAAGGGAATTAGAAGTGTCAGGCCACGAACAAAAAACTCTCATTATTCTATCAATGATTGTTAGATTATTGAAGGGAGACCGGATGCACAATTTCTATTTCTGAGATGGAATGAGAAAGGTTATATTAATAAGCAGTTCTTTTATATTTATATCCTAATTCTACTTCTCTGTAAGCATCAATACCAGTATTTTAAAACTAGCAAGTGGTCAATGTATTGTTTACCATTTCAGAAAATTCAGTTGCTAAACAGCAAATACGCTTAGTTTTAACCTACTTCAGAATGTGTGACAGACACTGCCTTCAACTATAGAAAGTGACACACCTAGGATAGGTTCTTTCTACTCTACATGAAATTGATTCTGGGCTACAACTTAGTGGAAAAGGAATAACCCATTGTGCATCTCCCTTCCAGTATAAAAAACATTTCCTTTAGAAAGGGAAGGGATACAAGTATATAAAGGTAACACTGAAGAAAAGAGAGATGCAGCATTAAGGCAACAGTACAGAAGTGAGTTTAGACAGATTATGAAAAAAATGGCTTCCAATTCCTGTTTTTTGGCCAGCAGTCTATTTTCCTTTTTTGTTTATCTGCACTAAAGGCACAAGAGGCCCAGCACCAAGCAAAAGCAACAACCCCATTCTCACAGTCAGCCCGTTTGTGTCATTGGTTTAGTTTTTTCCACCCTCTTACTTTCTGGACACAGGTGACCAGAGAGGCAAGGAAAACAATCAAGTGCAAATATTGTTATACAAGATTACAGGCTATGTAGATCACAAAATAAACCAACAAATAAAAGTGCATGGTAGGTTGGACAGGGAAAGCTGGAAGAAAACAGGCAGCCCTGAACCAACATGGAGATTCACAACAGATCCAATATCTTGAACTTTTTCCTTTGGAGGAAAGTCAATGTTTTTTGTTGACACGTGGATGATGCGATCCATTTTTAAAACTTCTCTGGTCTAGTTTGGGAAGAAAGGTGGCATCTAGAAGCTTGTGGATTAGGTGACTTTGGCTTCTTGTCTCAAATTAGATTTAGATTCTCAACCTTTCCAAGCTCACTTCATGTGTAAAAAAATTGGGGCATAAAGATCTCTCCACAGGGAGACCTCACCACACCCAAACTTGCATCCAGAGAAGACCTTCTCCTTGTTGAATCCCTGTTTTCCACACTTAGGAATAGTCTTACCATGTCAGATTAAGGAGACCCAGGGCATATCAGAGATACCAGTGTCCTGTTAGCATTGGGCACAATAAAAACCCAACAACGCCATAAATTGCTCAATGTCCTGATAAACTGGAAGCTGACAAATGCCCCGCCCTTCTTAAAAAAATAAAGGAGAGTGGGAACAATCCATCAAGTCACTCAGCGAGTAGTATTGGATGCCTGGGAGAGAACTGAAGCCAGACCATTTGTGTTCTTCTTCCCAGAAAATAAGCAGCAAACTCCTGAGAGAGGCACTTGAGGTGCAGAGGTAATTTCATGCTGCATCATCTTCTAGACTGACCATTTGTCTCTAAAAGAAAGATGTGGAATGAAGAAAACAGTCATTGAGGTGTGTTAAGTGGAATGGGTTCAGAAAACCTTGATGTCAAATTTTTGCCAACCAAGTTTTATATGGCATTTTCTCTCCCACCTTTGATGGTAGAGGACAAACTAAGTTCTGCAACTTCACACTTTACTCAGCTTTCAGGAGATCTTAAGAACTGCTTCAACTTTGGAAAGCTATAGATTCATAAATATAGGACAATCATTGACAGTTCAAAAGAGATGTTAAGCACTTTGGAAATAAAGCATTTTCTATTTTATAGAATACTGGACTATAGGAAAGGTATGAAACCAATTTAGGGAACTGAACACCAGCTTCCAAGGGCTGGAACCGTCATGAAGTTACTTTTTTAGCAAACCAAAACTTTAATGTACTGGTAAATGAATTACAGTAATGTAGTTAATTCATCATTTGGAGCAAACCAACAATTCCTTTGAATAAATTTCATCTGCCTTCAGTAAGGATGGTTCAGTAAGAATGGAACCAAAACTCTTTGCTTTACTCCCATATTTCTAAAAAGAGAAATGAATGGGTTATTGGCAGTGGAGGGTGTGCTATAAAAGACAATTGGTAAGCTCAGAATTTTTGAATTAATGTAACAGTTTGACACTGTAAAATTTTAGACTGCACTTAAAATACTTTTTAAACCATCTATTTTTTAGTATCAAAGGGCTGCCTTGTGCAACTCTAACAAAAAGTAAAGGTATCTATTTGATAGAACATTTGTACTTGTTTAACAGAATTCAGATTAAGAATGACTGCATATTCCATTTATATTCTGTACGTCATGGGTGTGAAACATCTAAATTCTAGTTCAACTAATATGAACTTTTTGTTAAGAAACTTGCATAAACTAGAAGTTTAAATATCTCAGTTTCTACTCTTCAATTTAAGCAAAACATTATTGAAGGCATTTTCTGTGCCCACAAGACTAAATCAAGCTGGGTTAGCAACAGTTTGACTTACAACCATTCATTCTGCAAGTGTTCAAAGTACTGAACAAAGAGACTTACATTCAGTCCCCAAAATTAGGCTACTGCAGTGCTCCTGTGATTGCAATTAGATACTTTGCAACTTGTGACCAGTTGCCAAGCACCTCAATCTTCCATGTTGGTGTTTCCCAGAAAGGCAGTGGGGAAAAAAGCAGATGAGATTGCAAGCTGCTGCCGTCTGTAGAGGGCTGCCTTATCTAATGACAAGGGCATTCACTTAATGATGGCAACTGGGACATCTTAGATTGCAGACACTATGCAAAATGGTTGCACTTTACAACTGCATTGGATAGCAGAAACAATTCTGCCCCCAACTGCCATTATACATCAAGGACTACTTGCAAAGCAAGTGAAGGAAGCCATGTATCTTGGCAGTAATTTTGAAATATAGCTCAATGTTGCCCCACCAACTGCCCTGTGGAAGCTTTTATCTTGAATGTTGGCTTACCGATGGGTATGTATATCCTTCCTGGCTCTGACAGATATGAATTTCATCCTCAGTTGTCTTCTGATAAACAGGGTTGTCAAAATTGATACTGTTGATGTTCTTGAGACGCCAATTCTTCCAAATGAGGAAAATCCCAAAAGAGACTAAACTAATGAGTGCTGAAATGAAACCCACCCCCAAGAAGACACATCATTTTAAGCAAATCCATCACAATAGCTTAGAACTGGGTATCAAACTCAAGGCCTGGGGGCCCGGATCTGTTTTCGCTGGCAGAGGGCTTCAGAAGGCTGTCGCAGTCAAAAACAGAGTCTTCATGAATGACACTGAGCTGGTCATGCCCATCCCTGCCCCCCCCCCAAGGTCAAACATAATCCTGATGTGGCCCTCAAATAGAGTTTGATACCCCTGGCTTAGAACAAGGAACATACTAGTTATACATGTGAAAATTGCAGATCAAATCATAATAAGTAATTTCATTAATATGTCATCTGAGCAAAATGCTTATTCTTTGTAATGGCCATTAATTAAAGATATTAACCACTGTGAGTTAGGACGTTTTTCTCTCCTCCTGCCCACAAGCAGGAACTTCTTCTGAAATGGGAAACTTACCCAGAGGAAGAACAATAGCCAGTGCTGATGGACCCCTCCGTTCTGCCCCATCTGTTTCTGCAGCAATGCCATTTCGAACTACGGAGGGAAGAAACACAAGAGGCTAAAGTTAACTCCTCCAACATAGTATGTACTACATTTCTATGGAAAAGGGAGGGGACGATCACCTGTCCTCCATTTTGAAACCTCCTTCAGTTGCAGAACAGATTCATGCCAAGCTTTCTCCACTCGGGGTAGGTAACTCCTAACACTACACTTTCACTACAGAGATCTTATTCCAAGACTGCAAAATCTTAACTAATGCATGGAAAATATTTTTAGCAAGATGGAACCAATTTTCGGGATAGATTTCTTGTATCTTTTCGATGGCTGCCAGGCAATTGTCAGGCAAATGGTAGTAAGTGATAATAACTGGTTTTGCACTGAAAGGTAAGGATCCCTGGATGAAGGAGAAGCCCCTCACCTTGCTGGGACAGAGTGACCATCTCATGAGTGCTATGTTCTGGGATGCTGGTAACATCATTCAGCATATCTGCAGGCAGATGATCGGTTTTCTGAGTTGGAGTCCTACTTGTAGATAGTAGCCATGCTGTAGGTGAAATCTTAGGAGAGTGCACTGTTGCAGCAGCCACAGTTGGGGTATCAGGTGTAACAGGATCTGAATGGTAGAAGAAACTGCTATTCAATATTGCCATGCAAGGCAGCATTATACTCTTGCAATTTCCTCTATGCTCCATAAAAGGACCCTGGCTTTGTCCCCTCCGCCTCTGTACCTTGGGTGCAGTTTCTCATATCAGTGTCCAGGTGCATGCCATCAGGGCAGACACAGGTGTACTTGGCAGAGAGGAGAGTGATTTGGGGACCGGGAAGGCAAAGGTACTGACAGCCTCCATTGGGGATGCCATTCTTCTCACACCAATTTGTACCTGAAAAAGAGACAAGCCCTTTTCTTTCAGATAAGATTTCACAAGCTATGGACAAGTTTAAACGGTGATATTTATAAAAAACAAAGTTATCGCGTTTTAGGTAGTGACCCAAATAACTAACCAAGGCCAGCCCTTAAACTTAAACTAAAAAAAAAAGAAGAGAGATTTTACCTTTTGGTTGCTGCACAGAATGAAACAGTGCCAAATCCTCCGGTGAAAAGAGATTGTCTGCCACTTTCACAATATTGGAGCCAGTTCGGCGGTTGGCACTATAGATGGCTTCATTTAAGACATCTGTCCAGAACACTTTATCCTGGATAAGGGGTTAATTTGGACAATGAATTTTGTGGACCACTACCTGTAATTGTATTCCACTTTTCCAAAGTTATCCAGCCACTACAGGTTCCCAAGACAAAAGCTGAATTCATTCAGTTAAGGAGCAGTGGGGGGGATTAAAAGGTCTAAAATTTGCTGATAAATTGGCTCCTTCTAACATGTAAATAAATTGCTTTAGGTTTTAAAACAAACTTTAAATGCAATAGAAAGACGGTTTTAATCATGTTTATTTTGTTTATATCAAAAGTATACGCAAGAATAGGAGTTCTGTGGTCATAAAGATGCTGATGAATTGTCAAACATCCCTCTCTACTCTTCATGCTGATGGGAGTTACAATTAATTAATATCTGGAGAGGTAAACCTGGTCTAGATTTTTATCAAGAAATCCATGCTTTTGACAATTTGACAGCCTTCCTCAAGTGCATCCCAGATGCATAAAATTAGAATTTCCACTGCCAATTCTTCTATTTGTATAATCTTATAATCTATTTATTGGCTTTTAGAAATGCTAGCAACTTTTTAAATATTCCTGCAACAGGATGGGTTACGTGTATTTAAATTGGTCTGGGGTTTACAATTATTATTTTTGTCCCCTCATCTCTACTGATCTGATGGTGGGGATGATGGTTCTTTGATTATAAACCAGGAAAACGTTGTTACAACTAAATTCCACATAAGGGCAAGTATCTTATTCAAGCAACCAAGCATCGCTATTTGGTACAGGTAGTCCTTGACTTACAACAGTTCATTTAGTGACCGTTCAAAGTTACAACAGCACTGAAAAAGTGACCATTTTTCACACTTACAATAGTTGCAGCAACCCCATGATCACATCACATTTCAGATGCTTGGCAACTGGTTCATATTTATGATGGTTGAAGTGCCCCATGTGATCAACTCATTTGATCAACTTTTGTGAACTTCTGATAAGCAAAGTCAATGGTGAAGCCAGATTCACTTAACAACCATGTTACTAGCTGCAGTGATTCAACTTAACAATTATGACAAGAAAAGTAGTAAAACTCACTTAACAAATGTTTCACTTAGCAACATAAATTTTGGACTCAGTTGTGGTCATAACTCGAGGACTACCTGTATTGTCAAAAATTCAGAACTATGTTAGCAACCTACAATACCTCAAAGACTGCAATGCCAAAAGGGTGAGCCAACATCTCTTCATCCACAAGGACAGTCCTTCTGTTTCCCCCATTCACATCAATACTGGAGACCGAGTGGTATTTGGAGTCTACCCAATAAAGGCGATGGGTAATCAGATCTAATACAGAAGAAAGATGTTAAAATGATATGCAGCAACATTGTACACATTTTGTTCCAACACAAAGAAAAAACCCCTCCACCAAGCCATAGCAGTCTAGGATAGAAAATGAGTCACATGAGGCAAATTTTTGGGGGGAACCAACATTTCCAAGTCAGACTGCTGAATTGCTCATTTATTTAAAGGTCAGTTGCTGACCTTTTTCTCCCTTAAGGTCTCCTAAACTGCTTTTGATATCAGAAACACTTTGACCCAAACAACCCAAACAACTCCTATTTTCATTTTCATACTACTACCAAGAAATCTGCCCTCAAAGCAAACTCACAAAGAAAAACATGACTCCCTTCATATGGTTTGGATTCCTTTAAATCTAAACTCAAGGATTACTGGAATTATGTTTTAAAATAGAAAAAGGGCACCATGTCATATTTGTTCTTCAGGCAAATACTGGACAACAAGTATGAATCCATTAGAAAAAGCAGATTCTCTGGGTTAGGATTCACTATCCAGCCATGTCCTGAGCTGCCTTACTTGCCTCTAACCCAAGACTGTCCAACATTAGTAATGGGGGAAGAGTTTACAAAACTGTATTATGCTTCTCTAATGAGGCAAATGATTGCTAGGGAAGGGAACAAAATAGCAGTAGCCAAGCAACATAAAACTCAGAAAGAAAAGTCTATCTCTTTAGATATAAATGAACAGAACCATATTGTCTTCTGAAGTGGTATTGCTCTCAGCTATGCAGGACATACCTAATGTTATTCCATTAGGCCACTGAATGCCTTCTTTCACCAAGGGGAAGCTGTCCACTCCATTCAGACCACTTTTGGCAATTTTAGCAGACATTCCCCAGTCAGTCCAGTACATGAACCTACCAAGGAAGAGGAGAAAGGGAGTGGGAAAAGGACAATTAAAGCTAGAAGTCCATTTAAATCAATTCACCCACAGTTGCAAAACTCATCACCATCCTGAATCTGTATCCCAATACCATTTTTCTCTAGTCTACCAAGTCTCTTTCTCCCAATAGCCTTTCCCACTCCCACAATTCTAACACTTGTGATATCTCATCACAAGAAGAAATAATAGCCAGCTTGTGCTGTCCTAAAATTTCAGATCTAAGATGTAACAAACAGTCTTTATAGAGACTGCTGAATTGGTCTACCTTGGTTGCCCAGATTTAAGTAGGACTTTTCCCAGAATCTAGTGAAGATGCCAGGGGCTTAGTCTAGGATCTTCTTCATGCAAGTATGTCCTTTTTTCTATTAAGCCACAGGGCGTTCTCCTTAATCATTCTGAAGCCATTTCTACAGTATGTTCCCACAGAGAAGGACTTGGTCACTCTCATTTTTCCAACAATAAATATTCCAAGAAGACTCATACCCATGGACTGGATCCACCACAATGGCACGTGGTTTGGCACCAATCTCCTTGATCAGAATCTTCCTCTTCAACCCTTCACTGTTGGCCACAGAGATGGTGCCTAGGCCAGAGTCAGTCCAGTAAATATTGTGATGCACCCAGTCAACAGCGAGGCCATCTGGAAACTTGATGCCACTGCTAATCACAGTGGTATGGTGGGAATGGTCACCAGCCTTATCAATTGGGGTACTGTATGGAAGACAAACAGAGAAGCCTCATTGAAATAAAAGCTGCACAATGGCAGCATTTGGTGGGTGCAGGATTAGTGGGCAAATTGCATCTATTTTTCATATACTTTTTCATATCATCAATAATTCAGAAACAGCTAATTAATGAACCTTGCTAACCAGTAGAGAAAGTTTTACTCAGCTTTAGAATATGGATTCTTCTCTGTGACATCAAAATTAAGGGGAAGGTATTTTAGGACAAGTTAACTCTTGCTGCATGTACTTTTTAACACAGACTGGATCCGTGAGAATGTGATTTGGGACAATAACAATGGATCCTATCATCATCTCCCTTGTTCATGTAAAAATATCAAGGCCTTCCAAAGTTTTGGGTAAGGGCCTGAAAGGCTGCACCTTGGGTGAGAACCAGGATTGGGTGTTGCTTGTGTCTCTTCTGTCTCTAGCAAGAATAGGATGGATGGAAATGGGATTACTGAGTTGGCTGAGGAACTCTCAAAATTTGCCAAGTCATCTAGGATGTTTGGGATTTGCCACTAGATGGTTGGCTTTGGCATCATCTATAGTCCTGAGGAGGAGCTATTGTCATCCACAACTTTGCTGGCATCAAGAGGCACTACTCAGCAGACAACAGATGGAAAACCTTATTTGTGCAACTGAGTCTGCAGACACAATAGGGCTTGCTGGAGGTGTCTTGTTTCTTCCTGCTCTGCAGCAGCATTAGAAGTGGGAGATTCATGCATCCTAATTATTGAGGTGACAGTAGAGTTCCCTAAACTATTGGGAGATCTCAACCTGCCTTCACTGCACCCAGGGAACTGTTAATTTCCAAGACATCAACTCACAAATCTGTTTACAGAACCTTTTTGGATGCTGGTGAATTATTTCCTTTTCCCAGGACAATTCTGCTTCTTTGCTATATTGGTTCACTCAACAATCACAAAAACAGCACACATGCTTTAGCTAACTCACCTGAATATTTTCTTGTGAAAGTTGTCAGACCAGTAGATTTTATTGTTGCTGATTTCCATATCTAAGGCCATTGCTTCTTTAAGATGAGGGATCAGATTTGTGTACTCGCTGCGGTCTAATGTCATTTTCCTGACCTCATGGCGATTGGTAAAAAAGAGGTAAGCAATGGTGCCTGTAAAGGCAGAAACAGAGACACTAGGACTCCAGGGCCATTAATCCCCCCCTCTCTCTTACATATACAGTACATACAAAACACACAAAACAGTCAAAAAATTTCCAAAAGCTTTCACCAGACAGAATCCTAGACTTACCAATTGCTTTGCAAGCCTTAGTAGATGGATCAATCTGATATCCTTCTTTACATTCACATTTATAGCTTCCTTTCAGGTTCACACAGACTTGACTACAGGCATCAGGGTTGAGACACTCATCAATATCTATAAAGTCAAGATGATGTTGCTAAGCATTCAAAAGAATAGCTCATTTCTCTGGTCAATTTTTTGTTGAAAAAGACTTTATGTGCTTGGTGATAGCAAAGGTGTTCCTCATGGTATCCAGCAAAAGAGGAAGGCCAAGGATTCCTATCCAGGTTTATTTCTTCAGTTCTGGGGAACGGAAGGATTTCTATTCCTTGCAGAAAATATATACATATGTAAAGAAATATAAATCCTTCAACTCCCCACCATCCAGTCAGAGCTGAAAACCTGCTTGGATGAGAACTGAAGCGTCTTTAAAGATAAACAAGTTCAGTTGCCTCTTGAAAAAGCACCTTTGGGACAACCATGACCTGGATAACTGAGAATCTCCATAGACTCTTCATCAGACATGAATTTTCATCTCTAAATAAGTTAAATTTAAAGTTCTGTTTATCCTCATTGTTATCAATGCTTACTGGAGACGAGGATTACATTAACAACACATCCAGAGGATAAAAAGTTGGGAAAACTAGCATTAAATCAAAAGCTTATTATAGAAAATTAAATGTCAAGATGTTCTTACCTTCACATTTTCTTTGATCAATCAGCTGGAAGCCTTCAGGGCATAAACATTCATATCCAATTTTGAGGTCATTACATACATGGGAACAACCTCCCTTGTTAGCCAAACATTCATTTGTTCCTGGAAAGATAGCAGAAGAATAGATTATAGAGCTGATCTCAGAGAAACAATCTTGAAGTTCTTTTCAACTTTTCAAATATCTGCAAACCTTTATTGTTTTGAAAAATGGATACATCATTGGATACATTTACAAAGAGATTTCCTAAGCAATTTGAAATTTTAAAATTCTTTTTAATTAATATAATTTTATTAGCAATGTTTTTAAAAACAAAACTAAACTAATACAATAATATAAAGTAATAAAATGAAAAAATAGGGGAGAAATGAAAAGAAAGCTAGATGGGCAACATCAAGATTGTTGAGAAGGTGGTTGCGCAGTAGCTCCAGAGGTTTCTGGATGAAACGGATTATCTCGACCCCTACCAGTCAGGATTCAGGCCTGGATTTGCAACAGAAATAGCATTGGTTGCACTTTTGGATGATCTCTGGCGGGAGCGGGATGGGGGTAGTGCATCCATCCTTGCTCGACTTGACCTCTTGGCGGCTTTTGATACCATTGACCATGGGATTCTTCAGGGACGGCTTCAGGAGATGGGAGTGGGAGGCCTTGTGCTGTCTTGGTTCACTTCCTTCCTCTGTGGCCGCTCTCAGTCAGTGTCGACAGGAGGGGAGAGATCCAACCCTCACCTACTGCTTTATGGGGTTCTGCAGGGCTTGGTACTCTCTCCGCTCCTGTTCAACATTTATATGAAACCGCTGGGTGAGATCATCCATCACCACGGACTGAGATATCACCAATATGCTGATGATACTCACCTGTATGTCTCGGCCCATGGTGAGTTAAGTGTTGCTGTGTCCTCCCTCTCGCAATGCCTGGAGGCTGTTAGGGACTGGATGTGGAGCAACGGGTTGAAACTAAACCCTTGCAAGACCGAGTGGCTCTGGGTCTGGGGTTCGTTGGTTCAGAGAGAATTACGACCTTTAGTCTTGGATGGGGTGGCCCTACCCCAAACAGACCCTGTGCGTAATCTGGGGGTTCTCCTGGACTCACGACTCTTGTTTGAAGAGCAGGTGGTGGTCGTGGTCCAGAGGGCTTTGTGGAACTGTGGATTGTGCACCCTTTTCTGGATCAGAGGTCCCTACTCACAGTCACTCATGCCCTGGTCATTTCCTGTCTTGATTATTGCAATGCGCTCTACATGGGGCTACCCTTGAAGAGCATCCGAAGCTCCAGTTGGTGCAAAATGCAGCGGCCTGCAGTTTTGTGCAGACCCTGGTGTGCACATGTATCACTTCTCCTGCAGGAGCTGCATTGACTGCCAATTTGGTACCGGGTGCAATTCAAGGTGTTGGCTGTCACCTTTAAAGCCCTTCATGGCTTGGGTCCGGGTTATCTGAGGAAACATCTCTTGCCAGTGACATCTACCCGACCCATTAGAGCGAGGTGCGGGTCCCACCCAAGGGAGATAAACCTGGTGGGACCTAGAAGGGCCTTCTCTGTGGTGGCTCCATCTCTCTGGAACATCATTCCCCCCAGAGATTAGAATGGCCCTCTCATTAATACTATTCTGAAAGGCACTGAAGATCTGGCTTTGCCAGTGGGCCTGGGGAACCCAGAGGGATGGAACCCATCAGATGGCTAGTGTGACCCACTGTCGTCGGGGTGGGGGTGGGAGTTGGCTCCCGCCCCCCAAATTTTGTTCTACTGTACTTTACTAATTTATTTGATTCTTTTTGTTAGTTCTTATTGTTTTTATTTTATTTTAAATATGATTTTACATTGTGTAAACCGCCTTGAGTCGCCAAGGTTAATTCTGGTTCAGGAACCTGGAATTCTAATCTGAAGCAGAACAAGGCAGGCTTAGCAAACTAAAACAAACAGATGGTCCCTTCTGGTCCTGCTCCACAATACCTATGTAGGGATTATTTATTTATTTATTTGCAACAATAGGAAAATACTGGTTTGACAATGCCTTCTTCCTGGATGCTTTTTCGACTTCCTGGTCTAATTTACAGAACTAGTATTTCTGGGGATTTGCTATCCAAGTATCAGCTCTGACTTTGCTTAATGTAATAGAGGGAGAATTCAGTCAAGGTCAGTTTAGCAGCCGCAGCCACAGCATATTCAGAAAATACTAAATACTTACGGCACTCTTTAAGAGGTTCGTCTGACCAGTCCCTGCAGTCTTTCAATCCATTGCAGACCTTGTCCATGCTGATACATTCTCCAGAAGTGCACTTAAATACATTTGATCCCTTGCAAGTTGTCACTGTTGCAAAAGTAAAAAGTATTGTTTAATCTCACTTTGCAGCTTCTGTTTGGCTTTTCTAGGAAAGCTGTTCAGAAAGTGAAGATAAGCAGAAGAGTAGCAACAAAAGAGAGCAGAGGCATTTAACATTTTAATAAACACTATTCTTTGTCTTTTTTAAAAAAAACCTAAACTATACTTCATCCACAAGACATCTCAAGGCAATGTAAAGCATTAAACTCAGTTCCAGTTTCGTCAAATAACAAGCTAATCCAGGCAAACATTTAAGAATGAATAAACCAGTTATCAGTCTTCTCCTCACTGTCCATCCCAATGTAACCCCACACAACCATCTCTTCTCTTGTTTGCCTGCCTTTCTGAATGACCTGCAGAGGAGCTTTCTCTGAAGACCTCAGGACTGTAGACAGAACATGGCATGGGCTCTTCCACCCTGAACAATTGTCTTTCCCTCCCCATCCCTGGCTCTCCAGATTCCTACATAAAGCTATCGGCAGGGCTCACCATTGACACAGCCGACCTCATCACTCAGGTCTCTGCAGTCAGGTTCTTTGTTGCACTGCAAACTTCCATGGATGCACATCCCATCATTGCACTGAAATTCATCAGGGCGGCAAGTTGCTTTAACTGGGCAAAAGCAAGAAGATCTTTAGAGACAGAAGCACTATTATGCCAACCCAGTATTTAGCTCTGCATGACACACAGTACATTAGTACAATTCATTTTACTTCATGGAACCAAGCTACTCAGAGTGTAAATTTGCATCTCCAACTACCAATACCGGGTCACTTGGGTCTGGATTTGAGAATACATGCAGCATCTGTTCTACTCAGGGTATCTGGCAATTTTTTTAAATTTAAAAATAACTTCTAATTCCTATTTCTTTCCTCTGAAGTATTGTTGAAGCCTCTCAAGGCAGTTTGTTCCAGCTCCCTTTAAAACATGCAACTTAAAATAATAGACCTTTTTACCCTCTTCTTTAGCCACAAAAGTTTCAAGCCAAACTTCTCTTTCTGTGAAGGATTGTGTATTGTAACCTCCCCTAGCTTTTGCAGAGAGCTCAGTTTATGCTTACCACAGTTTGCCTCATCTGATTTGTCCTTACAGTCAAAGCTTCCATCACACTGCCAGCGCTGGTGGATGCACTCGCCACTCCCACAATGGAACTCCAATGGAGAGCATGGATTGGTTTTGTTGGCTCCCTGCTGGATCCCACAGAATTCGGGTGATTCATCAGATTTATCTTTACAGTCTGCTTCATTGTCGCAGGCCCAGAGCTTGGGAATGCACTCTGAGCTATTGCAATGAAACATTTCAGGATTGCAAGTTGGGGCACGACAATCTAATTCATCACTGCTATCGCCACAGTCATCATCTTCATCACAGACAAAATCAAAAGCAATACAATTCCCATTTTGGCATTGGAATTGATTATCTGTACAACGTTTAGGAGCTAAAAAGGCAGAAGACAAGATTATCAGTCACAATCTACATCTACAATGGGATGCAAACATTACAAATGGGTTATTAATTTCTCTTTAACAGGACACCATCCATATATGTTTTATGCTAAACAACTGAGAGGCCTTTTTCTTGAAATGCACACCATTTTTCACGGATTCAAAACTGTCTTCCTGTTTTTCTTTTACCTGTCCAAGATAGACTGCAACAGATGGTTGCAAAAACCTTGAAGTCTCCACTAATAAATATGGCAGATAGCAATAAGTAACCTTTTAGCTTCTATGCTCTAAAATGCAAGATTGATGGAATTTGAAAATCAAAGTCTACAAGTCATAATAGGACACATTCTTTCTTATCTTTAAAAGTAATAGAATTCCAGATCTCTATTCCTGTTGCTTTTACTATAATTAACATAGCATCCTTCATTAAATGTGACAGTAGTGTGGCACCATTTGCTTTTATGATGCCATTATGACACAGTCCCTCCATCACTAAGTCATGCAGCCCTGACTTACCACAGTTGTCTTCATCTGAGCCATTCTCACAATCCACTTCCAAGTCACACCGCCAGGATATATCAATACAACGATTGATGCGACCGCCACAGCTGAACTGGGTTGAACTGCAAGTCACAGATTCTGAAAAGATACATACAACCCTGATTGTATTACACTGTATCCCATAGTCTTATGGTACTAATTAGCCTCAGCAAAGAGATCCCTTAGTCTTAGGGTTGTTGTTCACTGGCCAAAGAGCCTGGGGGAGATAGCACAAGTTCCGGCATGAGAAAAAATATGGAAGTCAGTCAGATGAGCACATGCTCTCAGTTAGCAAGTACAGCACTATACAGGAAGTAAAGTGAGTAAGGAAGAGGACCTTGATGTTATTCTGCAGAAATGCAGGAACCTAGGCAAAAGAGGCGGCAGCATTTTTTAGTCACATAACAAGGTAACATTTAGAAGTGGCTCAACACTTGCCCAATTCACTGAACTATGAGAAGGTGGAGGTACTGCAGAATCATTTGCAAGATTGTTGATTTCCTGGTCTGGTCTATCTAATGGATAGGCATAGAAACTCAGCTCTCCTGACATGAAACAGTATGGCTGATCCTTAGAGGCAATAATCTTCCTCTCAATACCATTGCCTCCATGCCTCCCTCCAATTTTTTCCTTCAAGAACTTTAAAGCATATTACAAGGTTCCAGGTCCTTCCATCCTACCTTCTGAGAAGGGCACTCTTGCATTTGGGAGAAGATGTCACTATCCCACTCGATTATGCTTTGCTCAAAGATATTCTCTATTAAGACTTAATCACCTTGGTTCTCTACCTCTAAATCTTAAACTGTCATCTATTCAATCAGCTGGATAACAAGCTGCAGATGAAAATTCTTGGCTGCAGGCTTGGGGAATGTCAATAAAATCTGAAATCTGTACAATGAATACATTTTTGATGCACCTGGATATTTTAATCAAATTATGAACACAATAAAGGACTTGGAACTTCATGTTTCACTGCAAAGGTCAGGATTAATGATGCAGGGAAATTTAGTCTAATATGCTGCCTACATTCAAGATCAGCTACAAGTTTCAAGATGGCTTCATTTTAAATACTTTAAAGAGCAATGTGGAAGGAAGGCTAATAGTTTTAAACATTGCAATCATTTACGTAAAACAAATTTTGCCAAGTCATCATGATTTGCTAGCATTCACAGAATTTTAAAAAAGGACAAAGTTATTTCAAGTCTGTCCTCGGCATACGTAAAAAAACCACTTCTGTTTTACAAAAAATCCCTCCTCTCCAAAGTCTTTTTGAAGGAGTGAAGTCCCACATCATGAGACATGATGAAGCTAACAGGGGTAAACCTCATCTTTTGTTTTTAATTGTTCCACTTCTCCTGGCAATAACCTTCTATTCCTCCTTGAAACAAGCATCTTCTTCTTTGGGAAGAATGCATTTTATGGTCCATAGATACTTGGACATTAGGAGGAGGGAAGATCATAATTGGTAAAATACCTGCTGAATACACACATTACAGTAAGCCAATATGCAACTTATCTATTTTTGATTTAACATGTTGTGTGAATTCACTTTGATCAACTCACTAGTTTAGTGCTTAGTACAGGGGTTTCAAACTCAATTTCACTGAGGGCCACATCAGCATTACATTATGGTTGCTCTCAAAGGGCCAGGGGTGTGTGGCCAGGTAGGCGTGGTTGGGTGGGCACGGCCAGTTTGACGTGGCTGGCTCAATATCCCTCATACCTGTGCAGGGCCAGGCAAGGCTGGGAGGGAGGATCCAGAGGTCTTCAGCGGAGGAATACAAGACCAAGACAAGTGCCAAAGCCTTGCCATCCCCCGGATGCAAGGACAAATGTCCCCCCACCCCAAGCTGGGCAGCAGACAGGATCTGGCTTGTGGGATGAAAGGGAGGGGGGGTTGAATGGTGCTGGGGCACAGTGGGTGGGCAGCTGAACTGCCCATTTGGTTTTAGGCCAAAGGCCATCCGCAGAGGCAATGGCAGTGGGGAGGGGTCAAAATGGGTAGCCCTCGCTCACTGCTGCCTTCCCATTGCCTGTGATGGATTCCCATTTTCATCCCCATCCCTGTTGCAGTTTGTGCAGTTTGGCTGTCTCCCCACCACCGTGCCCCAGCACTATTTAACCTCCCAGGCACCCTCCCCAGCCATGCACAAGCACCGATGCCCTGCTGGGGGCCCCAGGAATCAAAACAGTGCAGGGCAGGAACGTGGGATGGCACAGATATCCATGGACAAGAACGGCTGTGCCCCATAGAATACCACGGCTTGAGCAGAGAGGCGGCTTGTCCTTTACTATTTCCGAAGCAGCCCTGCAGGCTACATCTAACAACATTGTGGGCTGGATCTGGTCCGCAGGCCTTGTGTTTGACATGTCTGGTTTACTCTACTGAGGAATCAAAGCAAGCTGTGGTTTATTTTGAACAGCTTAGTTAGCAAAGGCCTCTATAAAAGATAATAAGAGATCCAGAGCATATTCTTGTAGGCACAGGCACTTGAAGACTGTCCCTTTGGGGAGATTGGAGGAGGAAAATTTGCTCAAAATAAGCATTAGCAACTTACTGCAGGCATCCAGGGATTCATCAGAACCATCTTGGCATTCAGGGTTGCCATCGCAGATCCATTTGTAAGGGATGCAATATCCATTTCTGCACTGAAATTCATTTCTTCCACACTTACTCCACTCTGCAAAAGTTTCATTAAACAATAGAAAGAGAAACCATCACATTCTGACTTCAGTCCCCACCTGCATATGGAGAATTTCTTAACTGTAAATTAAACAAACTTATTCATATTTATCAGTACCTTCACCACAGGCTATGAATCCAAGTTCTATTTTATATATAACTATACACACAACTTTTAAAAGTAATCCTAAATGCACGTGCATCTGTTCCCAACTCCATGAACGCAAGAGAGCTGCAGACAAGAGACTGAAGATCTTACCAGATTTATCTAGAATTAGATATTTCTGATTGTACCCACAAGCAAACTGATAGAGAGCAAGGTGAGTTGAGACAATAATAGTGGGGAGATCTATCTGATACAACTGGAGGAAGAACTGCACTCACTGATACAGTGCACTCTTTACATATGGAAATTGAATCTCCTAAATGTCTAGGTTGGCCAGGAAAAGCTACATCTGAAACTCTGGGCAATAGGTACCCACAAGGATTGCTGATGTGGCCCAATGACCCAGTTTAAAGCTGCAGCTTGTGATGAGGCTGCAATTTGGGCTTCTACATGAGCAGCTTTCATTTCAACGAAGCTACACTCTCCTTTCTCTGGCAGCTATGCTACCCAGCAGTTCCATCCCAACTGTATTTTGTAGAGTTTTGAAGTCTGAAAACTGGAGAGCTACTTTCTTAGTTGCTGAAGTATGCCTGTTTCTAATGACTGAGTTTGGCTAGCAGGATGTTCAGCAGGATCAGAAGCTCCAAAGTCTTCTTTAATGCCAAGGCTGACCCTTTGAATGTGCTAAATTCAAATAAGACACCACCTTCCCAGAAACCTTCAGTATGAAACAGTAGAATAGAGAACTGGAGGCATTGTGAGCTCTTCTCCCAACAGAGCTTTCCAAGCAATTATTAGGGCTTAACAAAACTCCAGCAATCATGTATTAAGGCTGGGAAAAGTTGCAGATTCAAAAACATTTTATCCTTCAAAATTGGATACTTACATAGCTACATGAACTTTTTATATTTTATTAGGTTTATTAGATTTTATAGTCTGGCCTGTAGTAAACAACTCTCCGGAGCTATTGTAAATGAGCCTGGCCTGCATTATCCAGTATCAATTTACGGCTTCCATAAACCATTATCTCCCAAATTCAACCCATAGCCTCACAAAATACTCTAGCCTCTTATCTGTATTTATTTTATAAAGGGCATTCTGGAATGATGAGTTTGCAGTTGCTCATTACCAAAGGATGGCACTAACCAGGAACCTATTTCTACTGTAAGACACACCCAAGTCCTGTTTTCCTGGCCAGACGAAAATGATTAATCCAACAGGAGTTCAGATTAATTCAGTTTTGTAGTGAAGTGCACACTGGAGTTGGCGAATTTCAACTACCTATTTTGGCTTCAGAGATGTCAACAGATCAACAATCACACAGACATCACATTCAACTGCAACTTACTGGGGAGCACTTGCCTTCAATTCAGTATGTTTGGGAGGCTAACAGGTTTAGCAGCAATGCATCTTGCCCAGCCTAGCAAGTGGTGAAATTGTAAAGCAGCTCCACCAACAAGGCCAGAGGATTTTGTAATTGGGCCATCACACATCTATCCTCCTGGCAATGCAGTGTGCACAAGTCAGGAGTTACACTCTTATGGAAGACTTTTGTCAGGAGGAAGAATTTCGCCTGCACACACTTTGCATTCCCTTCATATATTCTGGGCAGATCAGATATGACCATACTTGTCATTCTTTACACATGATTATTTTTTCCTTTCCTCTCTTGACTAGAATTGTGCTTATTCATAAGGCAGAAATATTATTTGGGGATTGTAAAATATGATCCTTTTCTAGACCTTCCTGCCAAGCTCTTCTACCCAAATTACACTGCTTCAATCTTGAGTTCTAATTTTACTCTAGGACACCTTTCTCTAACCCACAGGTGTAAAACTTGATCGTGTCATGTGACGTATCATGACATTTGTGAATGTCACCTTTGCGGAACCGGGCTGGGCGTGGCCTCCACGCGACACATCCAACCTCTTGGGCTGCCAGTTTGATACCCCTGCTCTAATCTAATGCTTCCACATAGGCTGGGAATTCTGGAGCTTGCAACCCCAACACATAAAGGCTATTATTGAATACCAAATTTTGGCAACAGTTTCCTGATATTACAGCTTGCCAAAGCAAGATACATGTTAGTTTGTTGTGGTAAAATATTATCATCTATGGCAGGGCTGTCAAACTTGAGGCCTGTGGGCTGGATGCTTCATACGCTTGGCCACGCACATGCCGATTTAGTGAAGGGGGAAAAGTCATTATGTCATGTAATGATGTGAGTTTGACAACCCTGATCTACAGGATCATGTTAACTTTTCAGTAATTTTGAGAAAAGTATCATCAAACCACAACCAAGTATTCCCATAATGACCAAGAGTCTCCTTTTGTAAACATGACTGAAGTTCATGTCAGATATTTTTTGCATCAAATATTTTAATGCAAATATATCAGATACATTCAAAGTGGGGGGAAATTGTCCTTTGGAACTTTGCTATCCAAAAACAGATCTATTAGGCAAGAACAGATTTCATTCAATTATTAACAGCTATGTGGCAGAAAGTACAGTAGTTCTTTTTTTATCTTTAAATATAGCAAACTTGGAGAGTGTGCCCATTTGCAAATAAGCACAGAAACAAAGTGAAATCTTTGCTTGTCAATTTATTAATGCACTTTGGAAAGATTTGTGATAAAAATTGGGGGCAACTTTAAATAAGGAGACATTTGGGGAAAAGATCCTATTCCTTATTTTCAAATCTTCCCCCAGCAAAATGTTTTGTCATACCTAGCAGATACCCTGTTTTTATGTAGAGAAGTCTAAACTGCACCAATGCAGGGAAGGAGTCTTGAAAAGAGGAAGCTAACCAGGCATTTGCAATGGGATGAAGAAACCAGTGAAAAATGGATGCCTAACTCCAAAGAAGCTCAGCTAGGGAGTCTTCCTCCTTTAGCCTGACATTGCCTGAAAAGAGCTATGAGATGTTCTTCACAAGCCAATAGGAAATGAAAATGGCATTTCAGAGTGAGATGAAGTCGATGATTGCCTCCAAAGGGAAAAGTTACGGACCATGGAGCCATTCTTATTTCCCCCCAACCTGGAGTGTTCCTAATAAGTATGTTCATCTTTATAGGACTCTTCCCTTACACTCCCATAAATAGCTGCACTTTCAAAGCAGCAATATTTAGTAAATATGCACTGATTTTCATCTTTAAACATCAATGACCTGCAGTTCCAAAAGTTGTATTTCGGACATAAATATATACCAAAGGTACCTTCTAAGGAAGTCAAACGCCAGAAAGTATATCTTTATTCTCTCCTACCGGGTCTGCCAGGTTTTTGCAATTCAGGGAAGGAAACTGACACGCCTGTCCTGCCACCAGTTCTTTTGAAAAGGATCTCCACTTAGCAGCGCCTGCTTACTCCCAGGTCTGCCTTACTTACGTTCCCGTTTTCAGTCATCTCCTGAGAAAGAAGTCCGGTCCGCCACACCTCAACTTAAGAGCTCCACCCAAATACCTAAATCTCAGCCAGATTCTGAAAATCCTCCCAGACTTGAAGGCTCACAGCGCCAAATGATTCTTAAGAGGATTTGTATTGTAACAAACATGTGCTTGTTGTTGAGCCCTATCACTATTTGCCTTTTTAAGGAAAAGTTAAACAATCCACCTTGGATCTTCAAGATTACTCAAGAGAAGCCTTATCATTTAACTGAAGAGCAAAGGGAAGCGAACCGCCTCCTAACTACGATCGGCCCGTAAAGGAAGCGTCCCGCTGACTCTCCCCCGTGAACTGCGATGCTCCGAAGCGTCTGGGACCAGCAAGGCTGCCACTTAATTAATGGCACGAAAGAACCTCGAGGTGGGAGGGCCTTGTGCGTGAGCTCATCTCTCCCGTTCAAATTGAAGGGCGGAGTAACTAGCACTGCCCACCTTGAATGAGATTTCAAAGCGGCGGCTAGTTGGGAATAGGGGGGTGGACCAAAAAAAGAAGCCAAAATCCAAAGGGCGAGACCCTTATAGCCATTTTCTATGCCATGCATTGAAAAAAGAAAAAAACGCGCCTCCAACTTGGGAATCCAGTCGCTTCATTTTAAACCTGGTTGCCTAGGGACGAAGTCGAACTAAATTATTAATGAGCCCCGGAAGGGAGTTGTAGCCACGCGAGTTCTAAAGCTGACCCAGGACACGCGGAGAGGGGAAAGGGGGCTAATTTTGAAAGCTTTCCTAACGGAAGGAGGACTTTCATTAAGTCCCTTCGGCCCGAGACTCAGGTACCAGGTTGTAATGGGGTCGGGGGAGGGGATAGAGGTTGAAGGATTTGGGGTTTCCGAGCACCTCCCCACGCTTTGACTTCTTCGCTTCTAAACGAAACGTCCGCTGGCTGTTCTTGTCTTGCTCCCCTCGACATTTGAAAAGCCAGTTAAATGTCAACTCCTTGCCGGCTCTCTCTTACCATTTGTGGAGACTCGGCTGAGGATTCCCAACAGCATTAAGGCAAACAATGCAGTTTCCAATCCACCTGGGCTCATGGTTCGCTCCTGGTGCCCTCCTTTCTCTGCTCCGACTTCGGCTGCGCCTGGGCGGCCCAAAGGACAAGGACACCAAACGCGGAATCCGGGCAGGTGCTAGGCACTCACCATTCACCAGCACACGCGGTTCATTTGCCCGATTCCTTGGCGCTCCTCCTCAAGACAAGCGCGAGGCGGGGCTTCCAGTGGGGTGATTTTCAAACCTCCCCATATTATGGCCAGGAGGCGGCGTTCCAAACGCCCGATGTGACGTCTTCGCGCTTAACCCCGCCCGGTCCGGGGTTGAGGATGCTCTTGGCTTGACATCACAAAAGTCTGGAATTTGTGGAAGGCTGCTCGCGTGTAGGAGTAAGTCCGTTGACTTAAAAAGTGAAACAGAACAGCAAAAAAGCATTCCAGGCGGTTGTTTCCACTTTTCGTGAAAAAGTTATGGTCGTTATGCAAAAAAAAGTTATGCAAAAAAGTTATGCAAAAAGGACTTGCTTCTGCGCCCTGTCCTTAAAGCCAGGCACAGCCTAATCGCGCGCCCTGAGCCTGCCTGCTTTACCGCCAGACAAGGCCGGCGGGTGTGGCCCTTAGCCCAATGCTGAGCTGCTTGCGCCAGGCAGCCCCTTGAGATCAATTTTGCAGGCTTGCTCACTGCAGACCCTTGCCGCTACCTGGACTTTTTTTTTCCCAGTGAAAATGGCTTGACTGAAATCTATTTCACTCCATTTTACCCAGAATAGTACCCATGCCACCTGTACAGCACAGTTAGAATGATCGTTTTCCTGTCCCTCTTTTGAAAAAAACTATTAATTATACTATACTTATACACAGCTGGGTACTGTCAGATTTTGATTTCAAAATGTCAGCCCAGGCAGAGTGTAATATTAAAAACTTAATTGTGTTTTTTAATAAGAGTTACATGCAACTAACTAGAGTCTACACAAACGGGTGTTCCAATGAAATCAGAATTCCATTACAGACCAGATAAGGAATGTTCAGGGCCTTTGGGAAAAATTACCAAGGATGGGGTCTGCCCTATGTGGGAATTAAAGTGTATCGCCTGCTGTGCCCATTTCACCTTCACAAGTCAGGTTTGCAGTACAGAATTCTCAGGATGTAGGGGAAATAAAGTCAATTCTACATATAACATTAATCCCTTTTTGAGTTTTATAAGCCAAAATCAAGGTTTATCTTGAGCCCAGAAATACATTAGATGTCATAAGATCTGACCACCTATAATCCAGTCCATTACACTGAACAACAAAGCTTTAATCATCATGCACCACCCAGCGCTCCTTTTCCTCAAATAAATCATAACAATGGACCTCAATGGGAGCAAAGAAGGGAAAATGACCTGCCCCTTTCCTGACTAGAACATGAGAATGAAAACACTGAATTCATGGCTACCTTTAACGGGCTGGCTATTCCCCTAAAAAAACGGCCCTGAAGGGGAACCCATTGTCACCATTGTCACTTCCAAGAAGATTACAAGCCCATTTGCATTCTGATTCAGGAGACCCTGAGAATGCAGATAACACATGTTAACAGATAATCAGAGTTGAAATAATTTTTTTTTATTGTTATATTTTAAAAAACATCTCTGGGTGAACAACGTATTTCCAGATTTTTACATTTCAATACAGAATAGAATATAACTTTATTACGGTCTTAGACCAGCAATAGACATCACTATTTACAATATATATAAAAAATATTGACACATTACAATACATTAATAGTGGATAAAAACATCTGTTAAGAAAATACATGTACTCAAACAGTTAGGGGCACTCCCTGGTTTATATGAGTGGGGGGCCAATAAGTATGTGTGTAAATATCATTTTCCAAAGTTTGCCCTATCTCCAAAAATTGTCACAAATTGACATAATTCTGTGAACATTTTTTTCTAGTAGACATTGCAGCAACACTACATTTCAGTACAAATGATTACACACATTCAGCTTTCATGTCCAATTTCATATCATACTACTTATTTCATTTTCTTTAAATATTCTCATGGCTTATTTTACAATATTATCTAAATTCTTTTTTCATGTCTATACTCATTACACATATTTACTCTTATCTTTCATATTTGCAAATTTATCACATACCATTATTCCATTCATTGTTCAATAAAACTCATCCTAATTCTAATTATCCAAAAATATTATCCCTTTTCATTGTCAATTCGAGCTTGCCACCCCTTTAATTTATACATTTCCCCATTTTATTCCCTTTAATTCATTATAAGATTTTAGCATAGTCATTTTTAATTATCACATTCTACATTAATAACAATAATCAGAGTTGAAAGGGACTTTGTAGGTCATCTAGTCCAACTCCCTGAACAAGTGGGTGACCCTACACCATTTCTGACAAATGGCAGTCCAATCTCTTCTTGAAGGTCTCAAGTGATGAAGCTCCCACAACTTCCGAGGGCAACTTCTGTTCCATGGGCTGATTGTTCTCCCGGTCAGAAAGTTTCTCCTTATTTCCAGGTTGGTCAGTTTCCATCCATTGTTCCTTGACTGGCCTACAGGTGCCTTGGAAAATAGGTTGGCCCCCTTCCTCCTCCATGTGGCAGCCCTTCAAATATTGGAAGACTGCTCTCATGTCTCCCTTGGTCCTTCTCTTCACTAGACTAGCCAGGCTCAGTTCCAGAAGGTGTAGAAGGCCTGAGATGAGTTACTGGTGAGCCATGAGGTGAGCAATTCATAATAGATGGGCAGATCTATCAACATCTATTAAATATGAGCACAAATAGCACAGCCTCCTGTTTAAAAGGCAGATTACATCTAAGTAACAAGCACTACACACAAAGAGCAGGAGGACGTGATTGTAATCGATTCTACTCTGGCTGCCTTTAAAACGGGAAAGGGAACCACACAGCTAGAATACAACTCCGCTAAGCCACTGCCCGCACGGCCAATAGCTAGAATGATGGCAGTTGGAGTAGTGGAACCCTTTCCAGCAGGCTACTGACTCCTAAGCTTCAATTGGACTTTAAAAAAAATAAATAATAAATAAAAATGCTTCCAGGAGCTAAAACAGCTGTTTCCCTTTTGGTCACCAGCAGGTCATCAGATGCAGAGAACGGTTCAAAGTTCCTGATTTCTTGGCTTCCCAATGGTTTCCCCCAAGAGCCAGCTTCTTCTGCTCATTCCTACAAATCCACCAGGATATGACTCCATATGCTGTCCCAGGACGAGACAGAAGGTCTTGGCTCCAAGTTTACAAAGGGGGGAGGTGGGGTAAAGGAGGGCACTGAAGCAGCTTGGATCAATATTAGCCTGGAATTTGTGGGGTTTGGTTGAAGTAGCGGAAGGTCAGGAAAAGAAACCCTTTCAGATACGGTAAGGATACATCCATCCATGTAAGAGGAAACACAGTGAGAAAGTAAAGCAATCATAGGAAGCCCCATTCAGCCCAATTCAAAGCAAAATGTGTTCCTCCCACTGCCCTATTTCCTTTCCCTGGCTCAATCCACCTCTGGAGTGGAGATTTTCCAACTGGGGACTTTTCCTTCCCGAAACAGATGGGACTTTTTTCAAAGCAACACTTTGGTTTTCCTCCCAAAAAAAAGCCATTTTCAACCTAATGCCCAATGAGGTCAAATGTGGATCTGAAGAATGAAAATTCAAGGAGAAACCAAAACGGACTTATCTTTGAAGAGACTAAAACATAGGAAGAACGGTTATAGGAACCGGGCCTGGCTAATCTAGGGAAGAGAAGGACCAAGGGAGACATGATAACTGTCTTCCAATATTTGAGGGGCTGCCCCAGAGAGGAGAAAGGGGGTCAAGCTATTTTCTAAAGCACCTGAAGGCCAGACAAGGAACAATGGATGGAAACTGATCCAGGAGAGATTCAACCTGGAAATAAGGAGAAACTTTCT
>JANHFN010007972.1:317512-329283 GCA_032468175.1 Toxicocalamus goodenoughensis | reverse complement strand
GTGATGGTGAATGGAGAATTAACAGAATCCATAGATATAAGAAAAGGGACAAGGCAAGGCTGTCCATTGTCACCTCTACTGTTTGTGTTAACATTGGAAGTCTCTTAGCAAGATGAAAGAAAGAGTTGGAAGAAATTTTAAAAATACAGGTCACGAACAAGGTTAAATATTTAGGGATTCATATTCCACCAAGATGTAGTATGCTGAAGGAAGATAACTATGTTAACCTCAAACAACAGATTGAGACAGATTTGATGAAATGGGAAAAATTGCAACTATCATATTTCCAGATTTTTGTTGTTATTGTTGTTGTTGTTAAAAAAAAGTCCTATGAGATGGATATTGTAGCATCTGCAGCTGTTTTTCTATACAGCATTCATCACTACATAATACCTCATCGTTTATAGCACAGGCAAAGCATTCATTTAACTTTGCCTAAATAAATGCAACCCTGAAGCTCATGCTATGTTTGTAATGTATTTTTTGTGCTGAACAAGTTCCTCATCAGTGAGTAAAAAAGATCAAACAGTGTTAATTACCATACAATTTTGTAAGCCAAAGGAGAGTATATTAAAGCCAACAAGAAAGAGGGGAAGTAAACTATTCATAAGGTTACAGAGCAGCTGTCAAGCTTTAATGATATTGGTAAATATCAACTGACCTGGTTTATGGTTGACCTAAAATTAAAAAGAATCTCTAGTCCATCTTTAATTCTTAACACCTTTAATTCTCTGACTAATACCAAACTACTGCTCCTTAAAATGTGTTGGTTTATTCTACTCTTGACAAAAAGTCTTAATGAATATTGACTGAAAGAGTCATTGATTACTTAATAGACCCATTGAGAGTCTTTGGAAACAGCCAACTATGAAAAGACTATCACAAAATGTTTATCTTTCAAATGATCACCACCACTGTTTATGAATAGATGAGAATTGCTATTGGGGCCTAGTAGCTTACTCTGATGTCATGGGACATTTGGAATTAAAACCTGAGAAAAGCTTATGATGACTTGTTTACCAAATTTAATAAATATAGGGGAAGAGGGAGTTTTGTTTTTGTTAAAAAAGGCCAGTTTTTTCTATGGCAGTGTTGTTCTTTTTAATTACAAACTGAAGAGGGGGTGTTTTAGAAGAAAACAATAACTTTTTTTAATTAAATCTGATCACTTTGTGGTTTTATGTTTAGCCTATAACCTATGAAAAGTAGGTTGTTTGGAGACTGGTCTGCTAGAATTTAGATGTTCTTTGTTTGTGGGAAGATTAATTTCTTAAATGGAGAACCTGAATCAGATATCGGTAGGCAGATTATCCAGAAGAGACCAGGATAACACAACTCTGTCCAAAATGAAACTGAAGCTATTTATTTGTTAAAACTTTCTACTACCGCTACAGCCCTGATTTTCTTAAATCAGCTGGAAGAAGTAAAGTAGTGAAATACTACTTCAACACTTCCATATCTAACTAGGGCTGGGTAGGAGAGTACGGGTATCAAACTTGCGGCATCACATTACCATCACATGATATTTTGCGACTTTTCCCCCTTTGCAGAGCTGAGGTGGACATGGTCTGCATGTGTCACATCCAGCATGTGGGCCACCAGTTTGACATCTTTGCTCTAAAGTCCATGAAAATACCCTTAAAGGGTTCAATTTTAAAATAATAATTTGAATTATATTTTTGACACCAGCAATCACCATTAATCATTCTCAGGCTATTTTAGTTGTCATTTAACTTCTTTTAATATATGGACTTATGCTTTTCTGTACACTTTTAGATCTAGAACCAGTTTGGTTTAGTGGTTAAGGCACCAGGCCAGAAACAGGTTACACCATGAGTTCTAGTCCTACCTTAGCCATGAAAACCATCTGGGTGATGTTGGGCTGGTCACTCTCTTAGCCCAACTCACCTCACAGGGTTGTTGTTGTATGGACAGTAATAGGAGGAAGATGAGTTGGATATGTTCACCACCTTGAGTTATTTGTAAAAATAAAGGTGGAACATAAGCAAATAAATAAACAAACCTCAAAGCAGAAGAAAACAAAACAAAACAAAACTGAAACATACAGGGAAACATCTATGTGTGACTCTTGCTCAGGTTGCAAACATGGCTCTTCTACATTCAGTGTTAGGAGGTATGGTCATGAATCATTTGTAATGACAAAAGGTTGTATTTTGATTTAATGAGGCAAAATACAACTGTTTGTGGTGTTGAGCAACTTAACTGAACTGTAACTGAAAGATGTGATAAGTCACTCCCATTGAAAAATGTTCTACGGAAACACGATGATATATATACTATAGAAATATCTTACAGAGCATATGCACCAGTATGGCATAATGATAAAGGTGTAACATTGGAACAGATTGTAAAACCACCATGGAAGCTCAGGGAATGACTTCAGGTTGATCCGTCTCTGTCAGCCCAAATACCTCACACAGTTGTGCTTATGAGGAAAAAATGAAGAAGGGTTGTATAAATGCTTCCTTAAACTCCTGGGAAGAAAGATGAGATTTAATTTTGCTAAATAAATAATTATTTTGCTGACAATTATACAGACACATGTACATAGACATACATACACTAAAAAATCTAGAGGCTATTTAAAGAGAACTTTGTATTAACTCGGAGTTAATTGCTCTTGGGTGAATACAACAGATACAAATGAGATACTAAATAATCTTGGGGGAAGCAATTATTTTATTAACAGTTTAAATATCTGGTAGTGTTGCAAGAAATCTGCTCACTTAAAATAGAAACCAAAGGCATTGGAGACAGATACAAAAAGTAAAAATAACGCATGCATTCTTTTCAAGAAAGCCAGCAGCAATGAGAAACCCCACTTCCTTCTACAACTATCCTTCTCTCTCTTCAATCTTGTTTTGGATTCATTAAATTTGCCTAAATATATTGTTGTGGTCAAGATTACCAGCCACTGAACACTGGCTGGTGCAACAGCTGAATATGTTGCTGTCTCTGGTCCTGAAAGTTTAAAAAGCTTTATAGTAGATGCATTCTTCTAGCATTTGACACTTTTAGATTGGCAAGAAATCTAGGCCTAATAGATTCCCTGTATGCTTCTTTTATACAAGAATAGTATGAAACTCATTTTGACATTACCTTATCAATAACAATAAAACTGACATAGGAGAATACTCTGTATCCTAATCCTCAAAGAAGAGTGACACCTGTCCCATTTTCACTATTATTCTGAGAATATGTTGGAGGGAATTGCTAGAAAGTGATTGGCAAAATAATTCTGGACTCACTGCAAGTTTTTTTTTAACTTTCTTGATGACCATTTATACATGATAATCCATGGAGGTGAGCCAAAAGTTCTTCCAAAGATTCAAGAATTTGGCAAGTATACACCAAAATGTAGAAATAAATTAGGCTTTGTAACATTAGATTTCAACAATTAGTGAAAGCATCTTTTCCCCCCCTAATCATTGTTTTCCTTTAAGGAAAGCACATCCATGCCATAGTATTCTCAAATAATATATTTAACTTTGCGAAATGTAAACTTCTTTAGATTTAATTTTCATTTGTCTTCTATTTTATAGATTAAATTTAATGCCTTCTATAAAAAAATTAAAATGGCATTTTTAACATAGGCAAAAGTGAAACAATTTATTATGAACGTTTATTAAATTCTTCATTATTTTTTAGCAAAGAAACAAAGCATAGCCTCCTTATGAAGAAAAGTTATTTTCTGAGCAGCTTCCCGATCCTTGATCAGGCACCATATTTAACTTTTTTTGGAACAATGATGGTATTGTTAACAAGGCATGTCTATAGGGTCAGAGATTCCACCACCCAACCACTTTCCTGGGTTTCAGATAATTTTCTCTATTTTAAAAAATCAGATTATGCATATTTGAGAGACATACTATTGTTCCTTTGTGTTTCTACTCCAAATGGGAAAAGAACAAAACATCACTGATTTTTAGCAACTAGAGTCAAAGAGATTCTGAGTTTCTTGAGAAATAAATGTATGATTATTGTTGCTATACATCCTGACTTCAGTTATATAGGAAAAATATCAAGTTCTCACTTGTGTAGTTCTAACTTGTGCAATAGCAGACAAGTCAGTAGGCATGTATTTGGGAATCAAACACTTGATTGCTTTCCATCTATCATCTATCTATCCTCTACCCTCAGCCATGGTTGTGCAGTGTTTAGAATGCAGAACTGCAGACTACTTCTGCTGACTGCTGACTGCCTGCAATTTTGCAGTTCAAATCTCACCAGGCTCAAGGTTGATTCAGCCTTCCATCCTTCCGAGGTGGGTAAAATGAGGACCCAGGTTGTTGGGGGGCAATATGCTGACTCTGTAAACTGTTTAGAGAGGGCTGTAAAGCACTGTAAAGTGGTACATAAATCTAAGTGCTATTGCTATGTATCTATCTTATCTATCTGTCTTATCTGTCTGTCTATCTATCGGTCTGTCTCTATCATCTATCTATATCTAGCATCTTATTCCAGTTTATAGGTTTTATCATTAGAATTCTAGCAGTTCCATATTTTAACAGATCAGGACCTTGTTTTCTTCCTGTGTGCCTGGTATGACCAATCTGAGATGCTTACAAATAAAACTACAACTGAACATACATGGAGATGGAATCCCTGCCTTTAACTAGTGAACAGCTAACAGCATGGATCATAGTGATGGATAGCCTTTATAATAATTATATCAACTAGCCCAGGGGTGAGTTTCTACCAGTTCTGCCATCTCTGTAGAACCGGTAGCTCTGAAGAGCAGCAGACATAGAACTGGTTCTATGTCAGCTGATGTTTTTGCCCACCAGGGCTGTTACCTGATCTTTATTTCCTGATATTTCAATTTCAGCTACCGAACGAGGCACAGCTGCAATTTAAAAAGCAGGAAAAGAGGGCTGTCTCAAAGGCTGCATCTCTGCACACAGCATGCTGATGACGATTTACAGGTGTGTGGCTCACAGCGTGCAGGGAAGCTCGTAAATCCCGAACCGGCAATTAACCCTGTCCTACTCCTGAACTAGCCCAATTTTAGAAGCTATTATAAGAATATAGGAATTGTTATGTTAGAAACAGAAACATTTAAATGCGACATTACAGTGTACCTGACAGTGTACCTGACTTGACAGATAGATGGACCAATAATAATTCCCTGGACATAGATGTGCACCCAGCAATATATCTTACAAAATTTGAAATAAAAAAACAGTGAGACTGGATGTAGGGATAGTCTTCTACAAGTCTCTCTCTTTCAATACAAAGGAAACAAATTAAATGGAGGGGATAAATGGTCCAAATTTTGCTTATAAAAACATAAGAGCTTTTGAAATTCTCAGAACTCTTTTTTCTGACAAGTAGAGAAAAACTGCTATTTAATCAGCAATGTCAGTCTTGGCCAGATAACCCCAAGCTTGATATAATTTGCCATTTTGGCAAAATCTGAAAATAGAAAAAGTGTGCCCTGGTCCTTATGCATGCATATCATCTTCCTTGAGCTACTTCTTGCTCAGTAATGATTCAAATCACTAGTATTTAATTTAGATTTGGAAAAGGTAGTGAACCAGTTTGGAGCATGTGCAGAAGTCTTGATTAAAGAGCTAACAGATTCAATGTTCTACTCTCTGCTCCATCAATGCAATGAATAAAGAACTAGTTGTGTGCAGAGCAATGTAGAATAGAACAGAACAGAATAGAATAGAATAAAATAGAATAGAATTCTTTATTGGCCAAGTGTGATTGGACATACAAGAAATTTGTCTTCTGTGCACAAGCTCTCAGTGTACATAAAAGCTATAAGTGATAAATCGTGATCATAGTCATCATAAAATACATTCATCATAAATCATAAGATACAACACTTAGTGATAGTTATAGGAAACTAACTAAACTATCAACATAAATCATACTAGGAAACTAAATAAAACAATATAAATCATAAAGATACAAGCAACAAAGTTATAGTCATAAGTAGAAAAGGAGATAGGTAATTGGAAAGATGAGAAGAAGAATAGTAATACAGCCTTACTAAATAGTTTGACAGTGTTGGAGGAATTAGTTGTTTAGCAGAGTGGGGGGAATTGTCCTTGTGTCTAGTTGTTCTGGTGTGCAATGCCGTATAATGTTTTGAGGGTAGAAGTTGAAACAATGTATGTTCAGGATGTGCAGGATATGCATGTCTAGGAAGATATTACTTTGGACCACATCAACATTTTAAAATGTTTGTCAAACTTTGCAGAAGGAAGCATATTTTTCATGCACTTTTATCTGCTTTGTTTACATTATAAAAGTGAAAAGCAGAAAAGCAATTAAATTGTTTTATGTAAATAAGTTCTTGGCAGCTCAAATGATGATAGTTTGGTTAGGACAAGTACATTAGGGAAAATCTTTTTCCACTGAATAAGTAAAACTGAAAGCCTTAAAAAATTTAAATTAATAGGCAAAATACTTCAGAGCAATTAAAAGGAAGAATTATAAATTGAAGCACAGATATATTAAGGCTTCCAAATAATCAGATAATTACAAGTCTAAAGATGTTGATCACAATAGAAGCCACAAAATATCTGTTGATCTAATCTCATAAATTCATGTTTCAGAAGTCAAGCAGATGATAATTTTAGAACATTTACAAATATTCCACTCATTTTCAATGACACACACATAAAAATGGGTGGAGCTTCAATCACATTATTGTTCCCACCACTTTGCCTTTTACTAATAATACTCTTCAGAAATCCCAGGATTGTGAATAGTTGATTTGGAAGAACAACTTCACAAAATATGTAGAATTATTTGGAAGAACCTTCATGCAAGTATAACATTAGACTTCCCCCCCAAAGTCAAGGCTGTTTGAATGAGTAGCAAAAAGATATGATGTCTTCCAAATCATTTTCAAAGTTGTACAAAGTATGCTCAAAGTACAGCCATCATTATTGTTCTTACTTCTTTATATCACCTTTCTTTGCTTCCTTTTGTACTTGTTGGGATTTTTTTATCACTACCAAAATGATCACCACAACATTTTCAATTTCCAGAATACTTTTCATTTTAAGTTATTTTAGAAAATTCCTAAGAGTGTAAATGAAAGTCTTGGAATATCTATGGCATTTGAGAAAAACAAAGAAACAACAAAAAGATCCATTAATTACTCAAGGCATTTATTTTATAATGTGATGGTATTTGGGGTTGACCTTGAAATACAGGATGCAGACTGGACAACAGTTAGATAAGAGGAAGCTAGATGCAAGGAAGGAATGGGGGCATGGCAAAAGTCTCCAAAGGGATCCTCCTTAGTTTCATGGACTTTCATGGACTTTCATGGACTTTCATGGACTTTCATGGACTTTCAGACTTGCAAGGTTCTGTTAATGTAACCTTACAGTAAAGTTAGTTCTTCTGGATATGCTTCTTGTCTGGACTACCTACCAAGGCTGACATATAATAAATGAAACCTGAGACTATTGTGGCTGTCTGTGGTATATTTTATATATCAACACATCAATAATCAGGAATTCAGCAACAGGTTGATAAATGAATCAGGCATGTTAAACAGTGGCGTCTGTGGATTTGTTTCATTGCAAAGACAGCAGGGAGAAGTCAGCAAAGAAGAGAGAACATTCTTCAGCTGGGGATAATTTATTGGATGACAAATAGTATTTAACATAAATAGACCTGGACTATTAGAAAATGTGTAAGGTGTCAACTCATAAAACATTTTGTATACACGTTTTATAGTTGTCATCAGAAAGAAGGGGGGAGTTTCAAGGAGCAGTGTGGAATTGAAAGTATATCCCATTCATATTTTCTTTAGAGACTGATTAGATGACTGAAGCTTCTGCCATGCAAAAATCTAATTGGAGAGCATGATTGATGATTCTTGGCTATGGACGTATTTCGTTGGATAATACACCCGGGGGTGGGTGGGGTGGAAGCAGGATCAAGAGTAACAAATTACATATTTCAGAATCGGCTATTCTGACATAAGGAGTAGTATACTCTATGGAATGTGCAAAAACGAGGAGAATTGCTAGATGACAAAAAAGAGGGGTTTTTTTATCTAGAATTTTTGCAATTCAGATATAGCAAGGCTGGTATCAATCAATTTTTCTTCTGCAAACTGAAGAGTAAATGATATACATCTTTCCAAAGAGCTCTTTAAAGATGTGCAAATAGCCCTTCCTTCCTTTCCCTTTTTCCTTCCTTCCTTCCTTCCTTCCTTCCTTCCTTCCTTCCTCCCTTCCTCCCTTCCTCCCTCCCTCCCTTCCTTCCTTCCCCCTTGAAAATATTTTATATCATATGGAGAAACAAATACTGAGAAAACTAGATTTCAATCTGTTTCTAAGCCATCAAAAGGCTTCAGGTTGTCATGGGAATTAGAACAGTTGTCAGTTCAAGCATTGGAAATCATAAGCCTTGCAGGCAGTAAACAATTTTCAAAAACTAATTCTTTTGAACATTCATTAGCACTGTCATTTTTTTTAGAAAAAAAAACAGATTTCTTTTCCCTTTTTTGAACCACAGGCTCATGCAGCTTTTCACAGATCTAGAAAACTATATTTAATTCAAAAGTATATAGTCCACCAGGTCTTGTCAGAAAGGGATCATTATTCAATAGAGAAAGGGAAACTATTAAATAGCTTAATTAAATGGCTTAATCATATGAAGTATATTTAATTTTAATGAAATCACAATGTAATGAAATTAAGTCACATTTGGTTTTTGTACTCATCTCACTCCCTACTTTGGGGAGTGGAGTCTTCAGTACATTATTCAGTCAAAATTTAACCTTTGAGCAAGATCAAATTAGCAGACCTGCTTTTATTTTATTTATTTATTTATTTAGTTTGTCAATTGCTTACAAGATAATAGGTACATAGTTATGAATACATGGATACATATAAGAAAAATAAAAGAAACAATAGGACATTTTGAAATCTGTATCCCCTTCCTCTTCCCTATTGTATCATTCAAGGACTTATGAGGTATATCTGGCTGCATATAGGAATGTGATTCCTTTACTGATTAAGGTATTAGAGATGGACTTGAAAAATGTATCTCAAAATCCTCATTTACCCATCTGACTTATGGAATTACTTTGGATCCATTCCCCTTTCAGTTCAGTTCATTCCCCAGGATTGTTGTGAGAATTATATGGAATAGCCTGAATATAGGATGTAATGCAATGCATAAATCCAAAAATCTCCTAAGGTTTTTCTGTGTTCTCAGTTCCAGTAAAACGTATTTCATTTGAAACAGCTGCATGTTGATCTGTGGTTACAATGGAAAGAGAAATTGGTTCCACATTTTTATATGGATTCCCCTAATCTATACTTTCCCAAATAGGATAGAAAGATGCATTTACTGTATATGCTGACAAATGCATTTTGCCAAATTCGTTATTTTAGAAAAGAAATCCACACACTAACACAAATCAAGCTGAGTATTATTTAAGAGGGGAGGTCTAAAATTAATTGCCCAAAATAGATATGGTAGTGAGTGTATACAAACATAGGAATATTGAAAGAAATATGCAAAGGTATATGAATTTGCATGCAGATTTTTAAACATAATTAGCCAATAAAGTAGTAGCAAATATTACAGAAGCTGAGAATTATTTTCATTTCCTTTTTTAAGTCTGGTATTATAAAAACTAAATAAACAAACAAACAAGCAAGCAAATAAATAAATAGGCGTCTCCTGTTTCTTAAACTATATTCGAAGGATGGAAATTTTATATGCAGTTTCACATTATCTTTACCTATGCATAAAGATAAGGTATTAAGGAAGACATTAGTATTTCTGCGAATTGCAGAGTTACTGCAAGCTACAGAGATCCGTGTCTATATCATCTATAATTATGGTCTTGTACATGAATGGTTTGTTCTAATAGACTACTTATTGTCAGATTGTCCTGGTTCCTCAACATCTGGGGTGGACTCTGTTAATCCAGGCATCTCCATTCTAGAATTACTACAGAAAAGCCCCTGGTCCAATGCCACATGCATGGTTTTGTGAATTCCTGGTGCTACACAAAGGAACAGCTCACATGTGACCATCAAGTTGAGCACACACACTAATATGATGCAATGTTTTTATGCATAGGCTTGACCTAATTACATGGACTGAATATAGATACAAGTTCAAGAGTGCAACTACCATCAGCCATCTCCTTTACATGGATGAAATCAAGCTACATGCTAAGAGTGAATGAGACATCAACTTGCTGATCCATATGGCATGACTCTACATCTTACTATATTGGAATGTCATTCAAACTTGAGATGTGTGGCCAAATGGCAATAAAGATAGGGAATGTAGTTAAGATTGATGGGGTTAAACTACCAGTGAGCCACATAGAAGATATACAGACCAGTTGCAAGTACCTTAGTATGCCACAGTCACATAGGAACCACCA
The DNA here is from genome assembly GCA_032468175.1 of Toxicocalamus goodenoughensis. NCBI lineage: Eukaryota > Metazoa > Chordata > Lepidosauria > Squamata > Elapidae > Toxicocalamus > Toxicocalamus goodenoughensis. Next base: position 318,875 of record JANHFN010007972.1, on the reverse strand, counting down.
TGTACAGGCAAATAATATAGCAACATCCAATACCACCAAAGGATAAGACATGGAATAACCAGCTCAATGGAAATTACAAGATTCACACCCTCAATTCATATGCCATGCCAGTTATCAGATAACCTGCTAATATAGTGAGTAGGCCAAAGAAGGATGTGAAAGCTACCAATATGAAGACTCAGAAGCTCCTCACCATATACAGAGGTTTCCCTCCCAAGTCCAACAGCCAGCGACTGTACACCATCTGAAAAGAGGGTTGGAGGACTGGATGAGTGTCAAAGCCATCTGAAAACAGCCAGAGCATCTGGATATACATTAGTAAAATGGTATTCAAAGATGAGTTGTTGAGAGAATTTCTAAGGCAACAAGAGACACATAGGAGGAAAATCAAGTAGAGGAAGTGCCATCACAAGACAAGACAATGGGATGTACCACTGACAGATAGATGAGGTGGCAGACATTGGAAATTCCTAGCAGTGAATGGAAAGGGTTGGACTAAAAGACAACACTGAACCATTCAACATTGCAACACAAGAATGAACATTAAGTACCAGATCTATAGAAGTAGGGATCTACCAAATCAGGCAGGACCTGGGCAGAGAACCTCACAGATAGTTCAACACATAAGGGCAGGGTGTAAGGTGTATGCAAGAACAACACACACTGAGCAGCACAACCATGTAACTGGCATTGTGTACAGAAGCATCTGCATAGCATAACTACTAGAGCTTCCAAAGTCCAGAAGATAGATTCCACCCAAGATTGTGGAGAATAACAAGGCTAAGATCCTAGAGGACTTCCAGATCCACATGCACAGGCAGGTACTGGCCAACCAACTAGACATTGTGGTAGTAGACAAGGACCAGAATATAGCAGTAGGCTTGATAAGTATAGTGGTGCATAGTAACAGCAACACCAGGAAGCAGAAGTATCAGAAAATGGAGAAGTACCAAGGGCTGAAAGAGGAACTAGAAAGGAGGTGGAAAGTAAAGGACAAAGTGGTTCCAGTGGTTGTAGGAATTCCCCAGGGCTGTGATGTTGGCCCAAACTGGAAAATGGGCTCCAACAGAGCCCAGCAACAACATTAAAGCTTTTCATCCCAAAAGTGTAGTGATAGGAATGGCTAAGGTTCTACAACCTTAAAATTTCAGTCCCTCTGACAGAGAATCTGAGGGAGGCACACACCACCCATAGGGCTGCGAAGGCTACACAAAGGAGAGAGGAAGGGAGGGAGGGGGAGAGAGAGACAGAGAATAGCCAATCAGTCACCTTATAAGGGAGATGGGGAGCATAGATAGATAGATAGATAGATAGATAGATAGATAGATAGATAGATAGATAGATAGATAGATAGATAGATAGA
>JANHFN010007972.1:281923-293507 GCA_032468175.1 Toxicocalamus goodenoughensis | reverse complement strand
TCCGGTATTTCTGGAAAAACAGGAAGTGACAAAATGGGCCTAGTTTTCGTCCTGAAAAGCCTGCAGAAGCCTTCCTGATGCCTCTGGGAGGCCGAAAAAGGCCTCAAAACGGCTGAAAATCAGCTGTGAGGCGCGCACATGCGCAGTGGGGTACGTTTGCCTGCAGATCGTGTGCTGGCACAAATGGCTCTGCGTGCCACCTGTGGCACGCGTGTCATAGGTTCGCCATCATGGCCTTAGATCAAAGGAACACATTCCCCCTGCAGCAACGTGGTGCCCGCTTGCATTATTTCAAAATATGTGGATGTTGCTCCTGATATATATAAATCTGTTGGTCAAAATTTGGGGAACTGTAAAGCCCTACACAACTGGAAGACCTCAAGTTGGTTAGGTGCTGTGTAGATTCTTGTCCTTCATGTTTTCTCCAATGCTGAACGGAGCCTGCCACCCTGAGCTAATAACCACAAGCTAATAGACTTTCCTGAGCTAAGAAAAATTAATGATGCACGCCATTGGCTATTCTCACCCACCGAATACACAGTCGGTTGCGGATGGGCATTACATGGTGAATCAGAGATAAGGGAAAACCCCTACATTATTTTAGAAGCGGGAAAGCCATGTAAATGTGGCTCCCCCAGGACAGCAAAACATCTGTAAGAAGAAACCTTGAGCTTTAAACTGAAGCCACAACAGACAATGCCCGAAGAGGAGACATCGGTAAATGTGTGAAATAGCCAAAGTGCAAATTGCTGTTCCTACAGAAATGCAAAAGGGCAGCCTGTATTCATCACCCAGGGGCCCGGAATGCAGATTTGGCATGAATTAATCACAATGGATTTGTACGAATTAATCACAAAAATGCAGATTTGGCATGAATTAATCACAACGGATTTGCACGAATTAATCACGATAGTCTTCCTGAAGATATATGGCACACGTGCATAAACTCACCCAGAATTGGAACTCCTTAACTAGCGTCAGGGCTGCGTTAAGAAGATTATATTTCTTAAAGCAAAGGATTGGCAAACGCTCTGAGAAATTGGGTGAGGGAGCTTCGCTTTGGGGGACAGGATGGAAATACAAATGGTCCTGTTCCCACACCTGCCATCATTTTTTCCCTCCAAGTTATCACCGCAAAACACACTGCTTCATCTCAGGTAGCGGTAGAAGAGCTCTTATCATCTCCCTTCGCTTTCCAAAGGTTATGTTTTTGGACATTCTGAGACTAATATACAGCCAGTAAACATAAGGCAAACAAGCCTTGTCTTGCACAACTAGAAAGCAGCGTGAACCTATTGTATTTGCAACCCACAGGTTTTTTCTCAGCAAAAAAAACCACCCACTTTTTCCTCAAACTTTTATTTCCTTATGTAGGAAGTAAGTACCCACCCCACTCCTAGAAAAATGAAATATCCTAGGAAATATTAAAAAGGCAGAATATTTCCCCTAAATTGAAGTAGAAACTCAGAGAGGCAGAAGCTCACCCCCCCACACACCTTTGTTAATGGGGAGGGGGGCATTAAGGCCTAGGCCAGAGGATTCTACATAACAAAGGCCTCTACCCATCTCACCACCTGGCCTGGGAAGATTGCATCAGCCAGCACTCAGGTGAAGCCATGTGGTCCAGCTAAGACCCGCCCCTGGGAGTCTGAGAGCCAATGGGATACATTTCTTGCACAGGAACAGGAAACACTAAGGTGGAGGCCAACAGAGGGCATAAAACTAAGGGTTTCTCGGCATCTCAGCCCCTTTCCTTCTTTCTTCAGCCAAGGCAGGTAGTCCTGTCCACCATTAAACCATCTTTCCAAACAGCCTCCATGTTTTCATTTTTTTAAAAGTCTGTCGTAACTTCAAACCGTTGCTTAAGCTGGTCGTAAATCGAGAAATCACCTGTACAATCCAGAGGCCAAATTGCAGGCAGCCCGTGGTGAGAGCAGAATCTGATCTTCTGTCCTCAGGAGAGGTTGCTTAGAGTCTAGGTTTGCTGTGTTCATTTATAGGACCAAACTCCCAAATGTAAAAATAAGCAACTTATTAGTATCTGCTTCACTTTCGCAGCTAAAAGAATTTCCCACTGCTGGAAAAACTTCAGATAATGTAACAGTTGAGACATGGATGAACAAGGGCTCTTCAATTGCCACAAGAGGAGGAGGAGGAAGAATAGAAATAGAAGAAAATAGAAAAAGAAGAAATAGAGGAAATAGAAGAAGAAAATAGAATAGAAGAAAAAGAAGAAAAAGAAATAGAAGAAGAAAATAAGAAACAAAAGAAAGAAGAAGAAATAGAAGAAATAGAAGAAGAAGAAGAAGAAATAGAAGAAGTAGTAGTAGAGGAAGAAAATAGAAGAAGAGAATAGAAGAAACAGAAGAAGCAGAAGAAATAGAAGAAGAAAATAAGAAAAAGAAGAAGAAGAAGAAGAAGAAGAAGAAGAAGAAGAAGAAGAAGAAGAAGAAGAAGAAGAAGAAAGTAGTTCAAATGTGTCGCAGACTGCACCAACAACATCAACTACTCTGAGTTAAAGAATTCAGCTGAGCCCACCTTTTGACACGTCTCTAAGAACTCTTCAATGGTGACCACACCGTCCTGATTCTTGTCCATTTTCTGCAAGACAAAATGTGAAATATTTGCCCACCCGAGGATGCACTCACTGGGTCTTAGTTCCAAGAAGAGCATGCCATCCCCACTGGACCCCCATTCAGATGTATCTCCCCTCACCCATGAGGCCTGGTTAGACTTCCTACAGCAGGGTTTCTCAACCTTGGCCACTTTAAGATATGTGGACTTCAAATCCCAGAATTCCCTAGCCAACTATGAGGAATTCTGGGAGTTGAAGTCCACATTAAAGCGGCCAAGGTTGGCAAACACCATCAAATTGTTTTTGGCTGTTCTATTCCTGTACTTGAGGGACAGTTTTCCACCCACTAAGAAAACCACAGTGAGATGGGCAGTAAATAAATTTAAGAATAAAATCAATTAACTAGGCTATTTGTGTCGATTCCAGTTCCCACAATCCTCTGCGGAGGCTGAGGCTGGTAATTCTGGGAAATGGAAGGGTCGGGGTTGAGGAAAGCAACTCCACGGAGCCACTAGTCATTATGTGGGTTCAGGCGGGAATGAGGTAGAGCTGGTTTTGCCCTTGTCAGTGCCAAAATGATGTACTCAACAAAGTTTTGCATTCAGAGGCTGGAAGGCCTTGAGCACACTTGCTGTGGTTGGATCCATCAATCCAAATGTTGACAACTTGCTGTCGATGGGCAGAATCCTCCTTTTCTTTCATTTTACCTGGAAGAACTTTTCCACGTGCTCGAAGGGAGCGTCTTCCCGCACGATCGGGTAGGTGTAGCGGCCCATCATGTCATAGATGGATTTCATGATGGCCAGCATCTCCTGCCAAAGGAGAAGAAAGCTTTGACTGAGCAGCACATCAACGTAACAGAATAACAGAGTTGGAAGGGACTGTTGTGGTCCCCCGGCAGAGTCGGACAGTGGGAAGGAACATGGGCCAGTCCGGGAGTCTGGGGAGGACTCGGACGAGGGTCCTGCATCCGATACAGAGATGGGGGCCAGGGCCATCTGGGAGTTATGTGCTGACTCCGGAGCCTCCAGAATCTGATTGCAGTGAGACAGAGGAACAGGGGGAGCCTGTTCCCAGTGCGCACATGCACAGAGCTGCCAGAAGGCAAGAATATTAAGACAAAAGGGGCAGCTCAGGAGTAAGGCTTGGAGGTGACAAGATATAAAGGAAGTGCAAAGGGACAGGCACCTTTGCAGGAAGCAACGTTGCCACGCCCACCAAGCCACGTCCACAGAACTGGTAGTAAAAAAATTTGAATCCCACCATCGGATTTAGTGTCTACCTCCTTGGTGATGTAGCCATCCTTGTTGATGTCATAGAGGTTAAAAGCCCAGCTGAGTTTCTCATGCACTGTGCCCCGCAGCAAAATGGAGAGGCCAATGACAAAGTCCTGTTCAAGACAAGAGAGAGAGAGAGATCAGTCACAGCTTGTGAGCCTGGCAAGCGGGGACACTTGGTGCCAGGCCTGCTGCCAATGCTTACACCTCAAAGTGGAAAGGATTCACCCCCAACACCCCCCATGTCCAAACAGGTTCAAGCAAGGTGTTTTCAGAACGATCCCTTCAAGCATAGGTTGGGATCCCAAAAGTGCTTTTTTTTTTTTTTCCCAAGAGGCAACTGGACTTTCTGGTTTTTCTTTGAAGACATTTCACTTCTCCTCCAAAGAGCTTCTTCCGGTGGGGAACGGAAGGATTTATACCAGGGGTGGGATTTAAATAATTTGACAACCGGTTCTCTATCCTAATAATTTCTTCCAACAACCAGTTCACCAAAATGCTCAGAAGGTTAACAACCGGTTCTCCCAAACTGGTGCAAACCGGCTATATCCCATCCCTGGTTTATACTCCCTGCATCCTTTTTGAGAGTCGTTGGGACCACCTGGGGTTTATCTGTGTCTTCAGGGTCACCTGAGTGGTGCAAATGGGTGTGAAGCCTTCCTGCAACTGTGGAAAGGACTGTGTAGACTGGAGATAGATGATGTCGTATCCCTCCCTCTGTGTTGAGCGAGGGCTGTTCAATTTGGACAAAGACGGGCTCTTGGACCCCTCTTTCCAATCAACAGTCCTCTCTATCCAAAATGTGGACTCTGCTGCCTTCAGCCACTCCCTAAAATCTAATAAAGGGCAACATTTGTAGCTCAGGGTTGAAATAAGAGGTCCTTGGTGCTTTCTAATCTTGGTTGTCCTCTTGCAGATGTTTGAGTGATCAGGGTAACATCCAGTCTAGCACCAATGATGTTACCTAGTTTGGGTAATGAAAAGCCTGCAAGAAAACAAGCTCAGAGAGCATCAAGGACCCCTCCCTAGAATCTCCCAGAGGTATATTCGTTCAGGGTAGTGTAGCACAGCTTTAGTCTGGCAAGAGTCTGTCTATTTGCAAGTAAGCAAATGAAGAACTGGATTATTCTGTGTTGTTCTTGGGCTGGTCCTGACAGTCTTCTACAGAAAAAAAGAGATAATGATTCCCTGAATCATGCTCCACTCCTACTGAGGACATGGACATATCCCCATAATTTTATTGGAAGGAATACAGAAATGATCTGCCATACTTTTCTTTAAAAGAAGGCCCACTTTTTTGACTCTTCGGTGTGTTTACTTATTTTTATTAAACAAATTTATACGGCCGTCCAACTCACAGTAACTTTAGGCAGCCTCTAGCATTGAAAGTTTAGATAACAACCTTAAAGGTGTTCCTCGTGGCCTCCCTTCCACGGACTGGCCTTATTAAAAATGCCCCATTCATCCCAGGAGTGCAATTTCTACTACTCCCAATCTGTTTTTCAAGGTACATATTTTAAACCCATTTTAACATGTGGACTTCAAATCCCAGAACTCCCCAGCCAGCAAACTGGGAAATTCTGGGAACTGAAGTCCACAGCCATCTTAAAGTTGTGGAGATTGAGAAACCGTTGAGATATTCAAGGGCCCGCGATGCCTCACAGATCGCTTCCTTTCATATTAATGTGATTTCTTTGCTTCTAATTTTGGATTCAGAATTTTGTGTTCCTGTTTCTCAGGTCCATATTTGGTTGGATGCGCCTCTGTCCCATAGGCTGCAACGAACCAGGGCACAATTATTATCTGTTATTTTTTTTCCAACTGACACAATTGCTTTATTTATCAAGTTACCTCATGGCTTCAGGACAACGAGGAGGATTTAAAAGGACAAACTTGTACATCTCTATCTCCATTTGAAATTGCTGCCTTTTGCATCTTTTCCACCAGGTTAAAAATGCATTTATATTTTTCTTACATTTTTCATCAAATTAAAGCAATTTGCATACACTGCAAAGACATTGCAATTAGAACCACTACATACGGAGGCTTCAGTGGAGGGGCGCATGTCAAAAAATAAAGATGGCTGGTGCCACCATGTGACCCACGTTTTGCCCTCAAGCAAATGAGGAGAGGAGCTCCAATCTTGTCCGCCATCTTAACTTTCTTCATTCCCTCCAGCCCCATGGAAGAGTCTGACAATGTACACCACATCAGCACATAGTCCTAAACACACTGAGCCATTTGCATAATTTCCATGGATGTAGTGGAATGTAACCTGGATTCCCCAGGAGGGAGGGGCTGCATTCCAGAGGAACAAGAGACGGAGAAGTTTAGACAGTTTAATTGGGAGGAAAAAATTCCTCCTTAGAAATTCTCAGAGTATATCTTTAACAATGTAGGAGTGGTGCAGTGGCCTAGAGGAGCTCTCGCCACACAATCAGGAGGCTGTGAGTTCAATCCTAAGTAGAGGCTAATATTTCTCTCTCCGGGCACACTGAGAATTTATCTGCTGAACAAAACTCTGCATTGGTGACAGGAAAGGCATCCGGCATTAAAACACTCTGCTAGCTCTGTTGCCCAGACTCCACCCCGCAAGGGATTATGGGAGGAGGAGGAGGAGGAGGAGGAGGAGAAGAAGAAGATTATTATTATTATTATTATTATTATTATTATTATTATTATTATTATTATTATTATTATTATTATTATTATTATTATTTTGCAAAAGCTAGCTGGGATGGAAAGCAACTGCTTCTACATTTTCTATGGAGCTTATTGTTATTTTTATTATTATTTTACTCCAAGTTCTTAAGCAGTAAGTATAATATGATGAGATTTTCAAAACAATTTTGTGACTGCATAGTGTTTAATGTTTTGAAGTGCTGAGGATGAAAATCCATTTGAGGAACTATCTTTTGGCTACTCATGATAAATAGGTCCTGGGTGCAGACAATTGAGCTCAGGGCACAAATCACCTTCTAAAACTGCTATTTTGTTAATGCCAATTATCATTCAAGGTACTAGATTTTTATGTGGAAGGAATCCAAATGAACTGCAATTAGTTTCTTTTGCAATATTTCAAGTACTTATTGGTTGAGATAGTACAGAAAATGGTAGTGTCAGCTCTTCCATGTTATATTTTAATTGATGTTGATAGAAATTGCCAAGACACTATATTCCCTTGAAACTAAGATCTTTATTAATGAATGTATTGACTAGAAAACTGTGTTTGTTTTCAAACGCAGCTAGTTAAATGTATATTTTACCTTGTCTTTTGATTTTGACAGGTCCTAAGGAAAAACTATCTGATGTATATCAGAAAATTACTGTGAGAGGGTGTTGAAGCTTTTGATGTTATTAGTTTAAAGAGGTTTTAGAGAGAGAAAAAATAGGTTTCAGGCATTCTGATCCATTAGGAGACCATGTTTGCAGAAGTCTGTGATCTTCAATTATTTTGGCTTTACTTTTATTCTCATGTATAGGAGAACATCCTCATAATTCCTCATCACACTGATATCCACTGCAAATTACAATCCCAATCCTACCATTTTAAGTGTGTGTGTGTGTGTGTGTGTGCATGTGTGTGTGTTTGCTGAGTTATTGGCATTTCAATGAACTGAGAAGATGCAACAGCTCTTGACCCAAGATAAATGCTGGCCAAAATATCACTTGAGTCCCATTTTGGTAAAGTAAAAAGAGGTGGGGATGCCAGGAATAAACTACATGGGAATGAGAACAGATGAGTAGTGCAGACATGAGGGACCCTAACCCACTTAGGAGGAGGAACTCCAACATCAAACTCTGAAGACTGTGGTAAATCATTTCTATATTGTACCCTAGTAAAAAAGATGTACCTGTAACAGCAAGGTTGGGTACCAAATAATGCAACTCTAACATTTAAAGGAACGTTCTAATTCCTGGAGAAGACTATCAACATTCCATGAGCAGATCCTGCAGATAACATGGCCAGAAAACAATAAATCTTAAAGAATTTGGTCATTGATAATGCTAATATTGAAAGAAGAGTACCTCACTTTCAAGGAGATACACAAGGGGGACTTGAAATGTTGAGAACATTTGGAACTGTTCAACCAATCGCAAAATAGAGCAAATTGGAATTATCATAAAGAAGTAATCTCACAAAGATCAGAATGTGCTACTTTACCTCCGATGATTGCATTCAATACTTTAGGACATAATTCTATGCAAACGAATGGAGTAATAATAACAACTGAACAAGGACATCGTAAAGAATATACTTTTCTATTACCAAATAAATGACAGGTGTCAACATCCGAGACAGCGCACCATTCAAAGCTGCCACAAAATGCTGTTTCAGAGTTGCATGGGGGCACAGATGGATGTTGGGTGATGGGACTCACATTGGGAGAGGAGCCAGGAAGGCAAGCCAGGTCTGGTCAGTTCAGAAACCACCCAGGCCTGAAGAGTACTTGCTGGAGCTGGATCCCAAAAATATTTGCTGGAGCCTGCCAGGAACAACCAGGAACAGAAGGATGGGGCTTGCTGAGTCTGTATAGCTAGATGGCTAGCAGAAGCCAGTCATGCTGGCTAGAAACCCTTTTACTTGTATTGTTCACCACATGCCAAGCTAAGACTCCAGTAAAAGAGCCATTCTGCTCACAGTGTGGCCTCCTCTTTTGCTGGCTTGGTTTGCAATCATGATAACAGGATTATTTCTGTTAGACTTACAGGCAACCAGGAAATCACTATTTGTATTGAAATGCGAAAATGACTTTGGGAGAAATAGGCTAGGAAATGGTCAGATTAAAAGCTACTTAGCCCAGAGTAGGAATGTGATAGGACAAGCAGTTCAGAAGGGACCATCCTTAGTCTAAAGGGATTGGGGGGGGAATGTTCTTGACTTGCAAAATCAATATCAGTCTTGTGAGGTAACGAAACAGGAAGAACAGCTAGAACAGCTAATTTTATTTATCTATTTTATTTATTTATCTTTATTTCTAAAGACCTGATTTAATGGTATCCAGGTAACCAATTGAAACCCGTACTAAAATTCTTCATATCAAACTTTTTGCTTTATTCATTACGATTCATTCGTGTAAAAAGTTTATAAAACTGACAACATTGGCTCTTGCCATCTTTTTTGAATAGGAAATCTTTCTTCACCCAAATACCAGATGGGCACTCACACCTGACGTGAGCTTTCAATATATAGAATGTATGGAGACAATATGCATTTGGTGTTCATATCTAGGCCTCTTCAAACATATGCAGGTGGAATCTAGCCCTAATTTGCCTTTCTGTACATTCTTTTTCCTATTCTCAATGAATGTCTGATATAGACATGGCTGAGGGATTGATAATCTAATATGTGAAACTGGCTCAAAATTCCCCTATAATTTTCAATATCTTTTTGTCTGAGGGCACTGATTTTCACCACATAAGATCCATTCCCAAAGCTAAAAAGAGGGAAGCATTACTTCAAATCCAGATATGTGGACAGATTATGAAAAATCTCAGGTGGACACCCCCAACACATCTACACTCACATGAATATAAAAGAAGGAAGAGGGGACACACAATCAGATTTGCAAGATTTTATTACTAAACTCAATATAAATCAAAATAGTTCTTATGCTTCTCTGGGGGGGGCTATTTCTTGGTCTAGTTTGCCTCTGTAGACTGACAGCTCTACTTTAAATCCAATTCCTGGAAAATCCTTTATCTTTCCTAACTTAATAGCAAGTGAAATCAACTTTTCTACATTATCATACCCTATGAAGTAAAGTACACAACTTTGATATGATCCAGTTGGACAGAAAACCTCTGTCCAATCTTTCACATTTCATACACCCTTATATTGCATTCCATAATATGGCTGGTTCACAGAACATTTGTCTTTGGCTCCTTATTCTTAAGCAGGTAATATTACTAACTTCCATAAATTTGCCTTGCAATAAAAATCATTGAAACAAAAATGGCTTTACACCTGACTGCTAGTCTACAAAATAGCTAATCCAGCAAGTAGACATGATTTAGTAGGATTTACTGTAGAAAAAGATGCAAAAAAGATATAAGTATTCTTTGCCGGTGGATTTTCTTCAGATGCCCAATCAGTTTAGAAATAGGGAGACCTGCATAGAGAATGGTTAAAATGAATTTCAGATAATCCAAAATGTGATCTTTTATGAGAAAATATATCCTGACAATTTTCAGACAAATATGCTATTATTGCGACCAGGGAAGTGAGAGCAATGAATTTTAAGAGATCAAGATTCCATGTTTCACAGATGGCTGGATGTAAATGTGGATGTGACTGGTATATTTCTTATCCTGCTACCTGGTGAGATATCTACCTAAACTTAATTGTCAGCTTAATGTTGTGGATGGTACTTGGGGTTCTCAATACTGATAGCTCTAGAGGATTTCAGTCAACACATTCTTCCATGTAACGGAATGTCACCCAGGAATTTTGAAACTTACCCTATAAAGTGCAATGACACACAAAAACTTGTTGGGATTTGGGTACAAGGCAGTCTGGGAATGAAAGCTGCTTACTGATACATCAAAGTCAATTTAGCAGAATAATGCCTAAACTATTGGGGAGTTTAAGTAGTTGCCAAAAAGTTTCTGAACACATTTCAAATTGCTGGTTATGCTCTATGAAGCCCAATATGATTTAGATCTTAGTAATTTGCAGGATTATCTAGGCAAAATTCATCTGCTCTGTTCATTCTAAGCAAGAAGAAATATGTATGACTATCCCTTGCTAAAAGATCAGAGAGAAGCACTACGAAAGCAGGCTATGTTTTTTAGATGCCCTGCTATTATATACTACTTTCCCTTCCCCACGATTTGGAAGACTCCCTTATCCTTCAGAAAAGGAGTGAAGGCCATACTTTTCCTCTTCCCTTTGGGGCATAGGTAATTTGTTGTAATGACTGCTATAGACAGTGCTAAGTGAATATGTTTCATTCCATGATTGGCTTTTAAATCAAAGAGCAAGTAGTAAACAAAGTTTTAAAATAACATGAAGGCAGAATCCAGTTAAATATTAGGAAAAAATTGTTAATGATAGATTCAAGTGATCAGAAATGGTTAGCAGGAAGTATTGGGCTTCCAATGAATGGTATTGGAAGACAGGAAGAAGAGCTGCAGACTACACAGCAATCTGGTAAACAAAGTCTAGAGGAGGAGTGTGATGAAAGTGTCTCCAAAAGACACTTTTGGAGACACTTTTGGAGACCCTAGCCTAGTTGAAAATTACAGATCAATCTCTTTATGCTGCATCACCTGTAAAGTCATGGAATCAATTATTAACCAATTCATCATCCTCCACTTAGTAACAACCTACTCTCTAATAAACAATTTGGTTTTAGGAAAAAACTATCATGTAATCTGCAATCTTACACTGCAAAAACATATGGATTACACAACTCGATCAGGGCAAAGTAATACACCCAATCTACATAGACTTCTGTAAAGCCTTTGATTCTCTGGTACATGACAGACTACTCCTAAAACTAAAATCTTATGGTATCTCTGGACACCTGCATTACTGTATAGAAGCATTCCTGTCAAACAGACAAGAAATGGTCAAAAATGTGAGCTTCCTATCAAATTCTGTACCTGTCAACAGTGGTGTCCCCAAAGGCAGTGTTCTAGGACCAACTCTTTTCATACTCTACATAAATGACCTCTGTGATCATATTAAGAGCAACTGTGTTCTCTTCGCTGATGATGTAAAGCTATT
>JANHFN010007972.1:258437-268956 GCA_032468175.1 Toxicocalamus goodenoughensis | reverse complement strand
ATGCCTCAATTAATGTAATTTTATTGGTATCTATTTTTATTTTTGAAATTTACCAATAGCTGCTGTATTTCCCACCCAAGGCTTATACTCGAGTCAATAAGTTTTCCCAGTTTTTTGTGGTAAAATTAGGTTCCTCAGCTTATATTCAGGTTGACTTATACTCAAGTATATACTAGTAAAATAAACAGCAATATTAATAAACAGTAGAATTTTAACAAATCCTTATAGGTCACATTGATTCAGGAACAAAGTCTTATCTGTAGTCCATCAAATGACCATCCATAAGGTACTCTCTTGGGGGGGGGGGGGAGGAAATGCAATTTAACAAACAAATATGGGATGAATTTTATCTTTCAGCATAAGATTAGTGACTATCTCATTTAGTGGCCATTTACAGTTACAACAATCATAAGAAAGTAATTTGATGATCAATTCTTGCATTTATAGCCATCAAAAGTCCATAAAGTAAAGGAAAACTAATGAACGATTGTAAGTACAATCGCAGTTTTACTTAGTGATTACTTTGCTTAATGACCAAGTTGCCAGTCCCAATGGTGGTCACTAAATGAGAATTCCCTGTATTCCTTCAGCTCAGTTTTATTCAAGATGCCTCAATAAATGTCTCAGTTAAAACATTCTAATTTAATCATCCATTTTAAATATATTTCAAGTTCTGAATATCTGGACCAGATGTTAATTCAACTATTTTAAAAACTGTATGAAACATTAGGGAGAAATAATAATCAATGAGGCATAGTGTGAATTGTTAGGAAGCATTCCTTCAGGCCCAACATGTATTAGCAGAAAGATGAATGAAGTTTTGTAAGTCCTCTCTGCTTTAACAAACATCTAATATGTTACAGTTAAACAAACCTAAGCACATGGTTTACACTTACGAAACAGATAACAAAAGACTATTTCATTTCAGTGGGACTTTTGTGTTTGTGTGGACCTTCAAATTAGTATTCAGTCCTAGAACCCCAATAGAGAAATCCCTGCATTTTTCTTGACAAGATTTTGGAAATAGTCACCATTGTCTGCTTCCAAGGGCTGAAAGACCAAGATCACCCATTTGTACCTAAAACAAAACTAGAACTCACTGCTTCTTAGTTTCTTGCCCAGTGGTTTCAGCCACAACATTAAACTGGCTCTCCTACTGTGCTTCTTCTGTGTTAATATATTCTATATTGTTTTAGATTCTATACTTCACTTTGTCATTGTGTGTATTAATACTTTTACAAATCCTACTAGCTTTTGCCATTCTAATTTCACGCTAGAGTTTTATTGTTCAGAATTATGCAATAGAATTAATAAGATTATGTTACTAATTGATTAAGTTATTAAGATTATGGCATTCCACCTGAATTGTTATATTGAGCCCTGAATCCTGGCATTGGCTTACTTGTGTTGAGAAGTTGGGTGGGTGTTTTTTTCCCCAATTATATTGGTAGAAAATGAAAACTAGCAAGATCATATGTAAAGGTCATACACATTAGGAAGAAAATAGGGAAATTTAACCAAAAGAAAGCATTTAAAGTAAGTGTGGAGAACTCATGGCCTTTCAGATATTGCTGGTGTTGGAAAATTACTGAGTAATTTCCAATTTAGTTTGCATCCAGTACATTCTAAAGCAATCTTATATCCATGCCAGAACAAGCACACACATATTTCAGCTTAGCTACTGAAATATACTTTACTGTTTATTTATCAAACATTAGAAAGCATCAGAAAGAGTTAACTGGGAAAATGGGATAAAACAGAAGCAAAAGCAGGCACAGAGAAATACATGAACAGACAACAATTAACTCTCTCTCTCTCCCTCTCCCTCTTTAACTTTATCTAATGGCATAGAACTGCCCAAAGTCACTAGAAATAATACTTATGGGTGATTGACATGGAGAGTGCCAGAGAAAGTGGTTGTGCTAGTTTTAACCCTTTTGTGCATATAAAAGCAGCAGAATAAAGGTGGAAAGGAGGTCACCAGGAGAATCTTCTTGTGTTCTGCACCATGAAGGAAACAATTTGGTGGAGTAGCTTGGTACAGTTAGACTATCATTTTCATTATTCCTGGTAACAGGCCATGCTAACCAATATGACAGGAGATTCAGCACAACATCTACAAAGTCATGCACATCCCACCAACACACACACACATACTGGATGGATGGATGGATGAATGGATGGACTTATTATGTGCCATCAAGTCCTTTTTGACTCCTAGCAATCAAAATCAATTCCATTCACTTTCGTTCGCTGCTTCAGCCACGCGCTAGGAAACGGTGTATCTTTTGTATAAGGTTTAAATCCAGGATATCTCAGTTGTTATTTCTTCTTCCAGTCAAGCAAAAACTTTCACCTTTTAACTTCCTCCAGCATTACTGCAAATGAACATAAAACCAGAACATAAAACCAATTTACAATTTTTCCCATGAGCTCCACCCATCCATTTCTCCCTCACCCTTTATAGTTTTCCCCAACATTTTCAACCATAAACAAGTTTGACAAGAGATTTTCCCATTACCAACATATTCTGAACCCCTTCAAATATGCCCTTGATTGTCTTCTCTGCTAATATCTGGCTGCAAACCTCCTACTTATTTGAAATGTTGGATAGAATTTGATGGATCTAACCTACTGTAATTAGCGGACTAGTTCTTAAATAAATATGTTTTGGAAAGTGGGTCAAACTAATTATGCTCATTATCTTATTTTACCCATTTGATATCTACAGTAGTATAATGTTGTAGTTCTACAAGAAGAGAACTGTAATGGATGGATGGAGAGATGATGGGACAATGGGATAATTTCTTCACAAGTTCATTTTTTTACAAAATTGTATGCTTAATTGAATTTATTTCCCTGTTCTGCAAGTATTAATGCTGTACATGCATTCAGTAGCCAGAACATACAACTCCATGGTGGATTTTCTGCAACTACTTAAGTGATCTATGGAAATAAAATAAGTAAATTAATGTTAGGTTTGGTTCAGATATGCATGTGAGCTAAGAATGGGATTTCAAGCATCCAGATTACTCAATCTTTATTTGTGTATGTCTTACCTTCTTATAGTTAGCATGTCTAAACATGGAAATGAGCACATCAGCACTTTATTACATAAAATAAATAAACATGTTTTGCTAAATACATTAAGTAGAAGTATGCCAGTATATTTTTAATTTAATAGATGATGCTGACACAAATAAGTCATCATAATGTTGCAATTAAATTGCTAGAGAAGGAGTGAGGAAACAGACAAATACATGCACATACACATACCCTGAAAGAGGGTGAGGGAAGGAAGGAGGGAGGGAGGGGAGAGAGAGAGAGAGAGAGGTGGCAGATATTCTGACTTTCCTTGAAATCCATCACCACACTAAAGGAACAGAAATGTTAGAGACAAAAATGCCTCAGAGATCGGTGGAATATGATCAGACATTTCAGAGGCTGGTGATGGATCCTGTCATTGGCCTTAGGTTCTCTGATGAAAATTTGTTTTGATAGAAGCAAAATGTCAGATATCAGCAGTGTCATTGCCCTTTTAGCTACTGTTTACATGACCACCGCTGTAAAGTGCATTACAGAGTTACCCCAGGACACTAGCCTAGGAAAATGAATGAAACATTTCACCCTACTTGCAAATTAAAATATGGTAATATTGCTTCCAAAAGTAAGTGCTGCTACATCAACTATGCATTTGGCTTTGCCTGTTTTATCCATTTTAAGTAGCACACAGAATGGCATTTCAATAATATTTTAGACTAAAATAACTTCTTAGCTGATAAACTGTTGCTCATTTTCACTGAATAGTAAATAGCCCTTGTTCCTGGTCTTAACTGGGCCATTCAGTCATGCTAGTGCATACGAGAACTTGTGTGTATATGAGTGTGTGAGTGAGTGTCTGTGTATGTGTGTGTGTGTGTGTCCATATGTGCTATCTCAAAACAAAAATACAGTAGCCCTGAATGTTATTACTGGAGCTTCATGATAGCTAGCCTAACACTGCTTCTCAAAGTTTATAGCTGCTGAATATATTCCCCTAAGGGTGAGCAGGACCAAGAAATATTTTCAAAATAAAAAAAGCAAGAAGATGCCTCGAGAGTAGGCAACAATTAAGTGAGAAAAGAAA
The DNA here is from genome assembly GCA_032468175.1 of Toxicocalamus goodenoughensis. Taxonomy (NCBI): domain Eukaryota; kingdom Metazoa; phylum Chordata; class Lepidosauria; order Squamata; family Elapidae; genus Toxicocalamus; species Toxicocalamus goodenoughensis. The sequence goes on along the minus strand of JANHFN010007972.1, from coordinate 264,830 downwards.
ATTTAGAGAAGCAAAACAAGGGTTGATTTTGCTTTAGCCAGAACATCACCCCTGGCTTTTAAGAGCATGTCCATTTAAGTTTTGCAAAGGAAATGTAAATTGCAAGAACGAGATGCAGAAAGGAGAGAGCAGTTTGTATATCACTTCCAATTGTCTGGGGTAAAGGGATCTGCCAAAAAGCTTAACAGAATGAAATTGGACAGACTCTAGATTTTTGTCTTTTACAGACCACAGTGCTCTAGGGAATTTTGGGGATGGAGTGTTCTCTTAACTTGTTAATGGTTGGTTACTTAGTTAGTAGTTAAGTAGTTAGCATTTCACATTTTCCTGGTTCAGGTTAAAGTCCAGTACTGATTGACATGCATGTATTATCTATCCTGGAACATTGATGAATAAGAATGCTGTCAAATGGGTTTAAACTAGTTTTTTACCAATTGCAACTTACTGTATCTACACTTACTGTCTTCACCGTCAGAAACTTAGTTTGGCCTAGGTCAGGTCCTAAACTAGGGATGGACAAATTTGGAGAGGCCAAAGGCCCTGCAGTTACTTATATACTTATTTATATTGGTCAGGCTGAGGGCCACAGTGAAAGATAATAAACAAGATTGCATAAAGGAACTTTCCTTGGAAGAAACCTAGAAACAAACAAAAACCTATGCTTTTAAAATGGCTCCATTAAAGTATACGCTTTAGATTCTTTGTGCCTCAAAAGAGAGAGTGGAAGGGGAGCCTGGAAGACTACATATGACCTTTCACCAATATCTGAAAAATGTAATAACGGTAAATATATTTTCATGACAGCCAGTTTGGTGCAGTATTTAAAGGCACTAGGCTAAAAACCAGAAGCCAGTGAATTCTAGTCCTACCTGAGGCAAAAAGCATGCTGGGTGAGCTTGGCTCAGTCCTTCTATCACCAGGAAAAATGCAATCCAGGCCATCATCAGGAGTCAAAACTGACACACACACACACACACACGAACGCGAAGCCAAACAGCAGGATCATAGCTTACCAGCTCAAATCCCCCAGCAACTAAGACTAACCTGAGCACAACCAAGCTCCCACCTGAACAGAACACATCCCCAGCCAATCAGAACACAGCCAACTCCCCAACCAATCAGAAAACAGCCAAACCCCCAACCAATGAGAACACACCCCCACCCAATCAAAACACACCCCTACTAGCAGTTAAAAGGAAGAAGCAGCTGTAAGCTCACATTACTCTGAGAAGCACAGAGCTGAAGACACAAGCCTGAAGATGATGAATGAGACTTCATTGAAACGTCGCCTAGACACTTCCAATTTTACGCGTGAGAAAACCCGAATAACCAAAGATCCACACACACACACACACCTGCATATGCATATGCATAAATATAAATATAAAAATGCTTATTTAATTATAACAATATCGTAAATGCTTAATCATAACTGTGGGGCAGAGCGAAGGGAAAGGAGGGACCTCTCTTATCCTTTGGTGGGGGAAGAGGGAGGATTTAAGAAGCCACATGGTGCCTGGAGGCTGGGAAGATCTGGATGGGGAGGAACCGGCTCCCCCTTAAACAGAAGAAAAGCAGAGCCATCCCATATCTCTCCCAAGTCAGAGGAAACCTCTCCCTCCTTTGCCAGATGTGGCTGCGTAGAGTTGGGGGAGGAAAGGAGGGCCAGGCTGGAAGTGCCGACGAAGACGGGCTCCTAATAACCAGGCAACACCCCCCCCCTTCAGCCTCCGCATAAGAAGAGGACTTCCCGAGGCTAAGCTCTAGGTTCCTCCTGCCGCTTCCAAGCAGAGAAGGATCCCTCCCTGTGTGGAGGCTGAAGGGGTGGGTGTTGAGCCCAGAAAAGCTTGAGCTCTCGCCTGCAGAAACATCCCGGTTATTAGGAACCCATCTTCCTCGGCACTCTTTTGGTCTGCATTTGGTCTCCCCCCACCCCACCCCATACCAAAGGAAAGCCAGACGAGCTTCTCCTTCCCTCCTATTCTTCCCCCTGCTCCCTTCCCACCAACTCAATCCTACTTTGGGACAGAAAAGAGCACACTGGAAATGTGTGTTGGCATTTCCAGCACACCTTTCCCCAGCGCTCACCCGCAGTTCTTCGCATTCCTCCAGTCCTGGCTTTCTGAGAGGGGAGAGCATCTCTGCTGCCCCCCAGGAAAAGCAAGCAATCAGAAACAGCTCTCGCTGAGGCAAAAGAGCAGAGATCAGAAGGCACAGGCAACAGAAAGCAGCATTTTTCAAAGGTGGCAGCTTCCATCTACTCTTGCCTGTGCCTTCCTCGATATGAGCTCTTTCTTCCCAGAGAGAGCTATGTTTCTGCTCGCTTTTCCTGTGCTTTCCCTGCGCAGCGATGACGGTCTGAGGGGGGCAGAACGCCGAACAGAGCGCCAAGAGGGATGAGGAAACCGATGCCGATGCCCCATTCTTGACCTTTGAACTGGATGGTGAGCACAGACTTGCCCACTCGGACCCCTCCCACCACCACCAGCCAGTACTTTTCTTGCCCTGGGCTGTCCCTACAGCCCATGGCCATAGAGGAAGAGCCTAGGCCAGGAGAGGCAAACTGGAAGGTGTGGAGCACCACACAAATGTAAGTAGCGTGGCACTCCTGCACCTTTTGGCCATCTCCATTGCTGCTTCAGCCTGCCTGTGCCGCCAGCCCCCTCTTGCTGCAACAGCACCATTACCTCGTCCTAGCCAGTGAGGGCTGCGCTGCTTTTTGCAGGTTTGCGCTCGGCCGAAGGGTGGAAGCCAGTGGGTGAGTAGGCCACTTTGGGGGGTGCTTTTGGGGGACATTTCTCTGCGGCCCACCAAAATTTTCTCATGGATCACCAGTGGGCCGCAGTCCACTGATCTAAACTGAATGAAGCGGGGCAATATTACAAGGAATATTGTAGATGTTTGTATGGAAATGTTAGTGATATATTCAAGTTTATAAGATGAAATATAAATCTAAATAGCAAAACAAATGATGAAAAGGAAGGTATAAATGTTGTGAGAATCTTGAAAAACAATATAGCAGATATAAGGTGGATGTAAGTGGAAAAACATTGAAGTATTTATTTAATCTTCAATATTTATAATCTGTCACAATCCAAGAGCAGCTAAGATGTGATTTTGCTTATGGGTATGGCTGTATAGCTTATCAAACACCTGTGCGTTTGTGACAGTTTAGTAAAAAATGCTGCCAATGTGCCAGTATACGAAGGGAAACATTGCTAAATTGATTGTCTAATCTTTAGAGGGATCAGTTTAAATGCATCTCTTTGCCTGAATTGTAATTAAAAGTATACAAGGGATAACAAAAGTTGGCTAGTGCATTGCCAAGGCAGGGTGTATAATTTTGGCTTTTTAGCAGGTTATTAATATATATATATGAATGTGAGACAGCACATATTGAAAGAATATGATGAAATGAATAGTTTTGAATTGTGGGATGTTTCGTATGAATATAGTGTTAAAATTTAGCTGCTGAATATGATATGAGCAATATACAATGGAAGTTCTTACATGCATAAGAATAACTGAAACACTTAGTAAACATTCTACATTGAGCAAGAAGTAAGACATGGGCATGTAATGTCCTTTTGATTGTTTAATTTATTTATCGATAATTACTAGTGAACACTTGTGGTAATGTTGGAGGCATTTTTGGAATGTGAATGTTTGCAATATTTTTTATGCAGATAATGTCATGGTCTTAGCCTAAGAACCTGAATGATTTGCAGAGAACCTAAGAAAGCCTTCTTATTGGATGAAGAAATCCTAAAAAAAGAAAGTTGAGAAAGTCGTCTTGTTGGATGAAGAAATCCTAAAAAAAGAAAGTTAAGAAGTTCAATGTTCAAAAGGCAATGTGGGGAGTGATATATGGACAAGGTGAAAGAAATGATAATTTGGAAAGATACAAAGGTATGGAAAGATACAGTGAGTGGTATCAGTGTAATCAAGATTTAGCTCTGTTCCCTTTATTTTATATCATTGCTCTGTTTCCTTTGTTTGTCTTCAATTTCATTTACTTTGTGAATCACATCCTTATTAAATGCTAAGCAAAACACAAACGTTTCACAAAAATGTGAAGAACAGTGTTTGAAGAAAGGGTATTCTAAGAATACACTTACTTTTTTGGAGCCATGTAGTCTTTTCCCGTATCTTTTATTTCTGATGAGAAGAAACCTCTCCCTCCTTTGCCAGATGTGGCTGCGTAGAGTTATGTTTTCCTTTTTCTGATGCAATTTTTTTTCAGAACACAACCTAGGATACTACAGCAGTAATGCTATAACTTGGTTTTGCCTGCACTGACTTTTTTTCATGTAAAAACTATTGACCATTAGTTAGTCTCTTAGAACCAGACACAATTGAACATATAGCATTATTATACAACATGCTTTCTGTTGAGAGGTTTTCATTCCTCTCTCAGTTTAGTCTTCCCTACTTCATTATTAAGTTACATACTGATATCAAACTAGAGTAAGAATGGGCCCACAAAGTTCTTTTTCAGATCCCATCTCTTTGAATAGAGAAGTCAAATACCGGTACTTGTTTACGTGCTCCCTTCTTATTTAACTTTTATGTAATAATATTGTAATGTCCATGAAGTCACAAAACTTTCATTCACTTAGTGGATAGAAAATATCAATTTTAATACATAGTATGTTTACAATAAGGCTTTCATTTCCTGTACCAAGAATGGCTTTAAAAAATAATTGGCCAGATTGATTATCATGGAATAAAAGTGGTATTTTTTTGATAGAAGCACTGTTAAACAAAAATTGATGGTCAATGCCTACTAAATTGAGTGCATTGAGCAATGCACCTCTTTTAAATATCCAGACACAACATTTCATAAATCCCCTATGTAGAAGAAACATATTTAATCACCATTCTAGCAATGGTCCAATGAATATTGGGGTCTATTCTGAAAGTTCCTATTCAAAAGAAGAACATCCAGATAAAATGGCTCTCCAGATACTATATAGGGCCTAGATCTAGAGGTGGGATGAGGTGGTTATTGCCAAGTAATTGGTTATTGGAAATAATCCACAACAATTCCATAAAGACGATTTGGACACACACCCCTGCTACTTATCTAAGGATGGAAATAGTACTATCCATTATTATCAGAATACATCTCGCATTGCTGGATCAGTGTAAGAAAGTAGAAATTCAAGAATCCCACTTTTCCAAAGTTTTTTTTCTACATTTCATCAATAGGGCACCTTTTTGTCACCTATCTTATAAAGTATTCCCTATTCTTTAGGGCAGGGGTGTCAAACTCACGTCACGGTGATGTCACATGACATATTTTTCCTCTTTGCTAAATGGTGTGGGCGTGGCCAGTATGTGATGCATCCAGCCCGTGGGACTGCAGTTTGATAGCCCTGCTTTAGGGGGAACTCTGGCCTTGAAAAAGAGACAATGTTAAGAGAGAAATATTTTGGAAAAGATGTCAGTAACAATGCTATTACAATATAGCTCTCCAAATGTTCATCTTGGTTTCACCAATATAAAACTCTCCCAGTATTTGGTTAATAGTAATACAACAATATAATATTAATAACACTTTTACATCCTTTCACTTGCAGACAATGCCTTTGGGATATTTTGAAGGGAGATTTTGTAAGTGTTCTGTTGAACAGGATATTTGTCCCTGTGTTGCTGGTCAAGTGAAAGATATTATTCACTATGCCTTCCACTGCCCCATTTATAATGAAATTGAATTATCTTCTTATAGATGTGTTTCCAATTGTTAGGTTGCTATTTTTGCTTTCTCATCATTTAAACTTAGAAAGTTATTAATTGTAACTCTGGCCTTATCTTGTTTTGATTTCTTTGTAGATGACACTCTTTTTATTGAGCAGTTCTTGGAGCACCAAAGATACCTCATTTCAACCCTGAGCATATTTTCCTTTATTGGTACCCCTTTTATTATTCTTTTATTTTATATCCTCGTTGTTTTACCATATTTTATGTATGTCACATTGTTATGACTTGTGGTTGCAACAATAAACTTATTTACTTACTAAATGGGGAAGAGCACTTTTAAAACATAGAAACTGAAACTAATTGAAAGTATTAACAGTGAGGTTCATTCCTAAGACTTTGTGTATAATCTATCTGAAAGCTCCAGGTTCTTGTGGCTGGCAGCAAGGTGAGATAACAATGGAAAAATGATGGTCCGCTCAAGCCCCACGGAGGTCCAACATTATTGTGTTTTGAGCTTTCTCACAGTTGAGCTTGATAGAAGAATATTGGCGTAGTTACCTAAAGACAACACTGTCATGGGAACATTGGGATACAATACTGAATGACAGCAAAGCCTCTTGTTGAAAGTCTGGAGAAGAGGAACAATGTCAGATTCGTGTATCTGTCATTTCTTTTTTCTTTTTTGTAAAC
>JANHFN010007972.1:197909-213140 GCA_032468175.1 Toxicocalamus goodenoughensis | reverse complement strand
AAAGAAAGAAAGAAAGAAAGAAAGAAAGAAAGAAAGAAAGAAAGAAAGAAAGAAAGAAAGAAAGAAAGAAAGATGATTTGCCTGTGTTGTTTCTTTTTTTGTGGGTATATTTTGTTCCTTATGGGTTGTTAATGAAATAGCTTGCTTAATAGTGTGTTAAATTGCCCCAAACAAGCACATTCTTGATTATCCTAGGCTGCCTTGGCCAAGCTTTGAGAAATAAAAATATTTCATGAGTATGTGTAATCAGAACCCATATATTATACACAACACTGCCTTTCATCTGAACAAATTGTGCAAGTGAGAACTGCATATGTGGATCTGATTGGTATAAATTGTAGGGATAACACAGATATGATTTCCATTCCTTTTATTTGTTTTTTTTACTTTATTTATAACACATGGCATTAGCATTGTTTTGTGTTTTGTATTTCAGTATGGTCTAATGGCTAATCAATATAGTATCAATATTATAATTGTTCTGGCTTCATTAAGCCATTGTTTTGTGAAATTTTACACATGGTATCTCTTTTTTTCTCACCAAACATTATAGTAAGGTACAAGCTTTAAGATTTTGTAATAATGGCACATTTGTTATTAATAACAGGATGTCTATAAGAAGAAAAACTTCAGAAAGCCCACAAAAGGTAAAGCTGGATTTAGCCCTGCCGATTTTGTTTTCGTTCATCTTTGGTTTATCTACATTTTCCAGCCTATTGGAAATCCCTGGCAAGAAGCAGAAATGATGTTTCTGGGCCACTGAGAAAGAGGCATTTCAAATCTTCTTCCAGAAATCCCTCTGGCTGACAAAGGTGCTTAACAACATGTAGTCACAAAGCTATCTTGCAGGGAGATCAGAAAATATATAGTCTCTGCTCTCCTGATTTTCCCAATATAACACAACACATTGAACACAACAGATCAGCTGTAAATCATAGGAATGGGTGCATTTGGTTCTCTCTCCCCTTAGCTGTAGTCTCGGGGATGGGGGATTGTTATAAAAATAATATGAGCCATTGAATTTATATAATATTCTTTGCCATTGACAACACAACCAGGCCTTACCCCAGGAACTGAAATAAGCATGAGGATTAAGAATACATGTTTGTATTTCTTCATTTCAAAAGCATACCTGTGAGGTTGAGAGAAAATGGCAGCATGGCCTAGAAATGGCATGTATTAGATATGAAATGTTACATATGAAAAATGCATTTTTTTTACAGGTCACATACAGGTAGATGACATTTTAAAAACTTGACATTTACTTTTCACTGTTTTCTTTCACTCGGGTTTCTTTTATTATCAATTCTTTAGGTTCAACCTTTTTATAGGAACTCTAATTAGAAAAAAGTATTCCTAATTTCTATGCTCTAAACATAACAAAATAAAATTCTTTTTTTATTAGACATTCTAAATACCCATACAAAGGTAACTATTTGTTCAGCGTTCTTACAAAATTAAAAGAATAAAATCTTGGGTGAAATACCAAATGAAGGGTTATATTTAGGCATTGATGGAGAACTGCTCCTCTGCTTCCAGAATCTGATCTTCCACTGACTTTGAGCCTCCATGAGCATCTTAACCATAAAAACAAGATTGATGTTTGGTTTACTTTTATTTTATTCACAATTATATTCCTATAACTGCCTATGAATGCCAAAACATTGAACAGTTGTCTGGATAACTTGAAGAAGTAGTTCAGATTACAGTCATGGTACAGAATGAATTAGAATCAGCATCCTTTATAACAAGGAAAAGTAAATCACCAATGCCATCTGCGTCTTGGGACCTCAACAGCATCAGGACTTCACCAAGATAAGACAACAAATGTACACTACAGAATTTACGTCCTCAAATAAAAAGAAAGAAAAACAATCAAGCTTCTATCCACACAGTGTAATGCAAGGTCTCCACAGACCTTTCCCCCAACATTATTGTGAAGCTATTTAGCCGCACACTTAGCCAAGCAAATAGTTTTTGCCTAATGCTTATCCTATTGACTGACTAAATTCACACAACCCACACAATTCTACGAGAACCTTACAATGTTACTTCACCACTTGAGACCTAAGGAATACACTTAATACAAGGACCAAGACATTATCCCATCTTGGAGCAAGGCACAACTATAGATCACACCATACCCTCAATGCATTAAAAAATGTTGCATGGACACTCTCAGATGGATGTGACACTAAACTGGATTTGTACAGTGAATACCTTTGCCAACATGCTCAAACTACAATTATCATTTGTGAGTTGCTCCTATCCTGGCCTTCTGAAAGGTTATTAAAACTTGGTTTTGCTGGTTGGTTTGGGACCCCAAGGATTAGAAGTGCTGGAGATGGTTGGCTGCTGGAGATGATTGACAGGGTAAGAAGACTTCATTCTCATGCTGTCCATGTCCTTGGTACTAGGTGGGTGTGTTGTTTTTTTTGCAGTGTTAAAATCTTATTTTTTTCTATTTATCTTTTTATGCCCAGAGTTGCCTTATCGAGAAAGTGAGTGGCATATACATTTAATTATTTTTTTGAAAAAACTCTCCTCTTTTGTTCAGCATGGCAGAACAAAGTCTCAAGCAGAACAATGATTTCATGGCCTCAGCAGGAAGAAAAAGACAATGATTGTCTTCTGGGGGCAGCAGAGCCAATAGAAGTGGCAGAATGCAGAAAAGGGAGAGATTGGCAGGTGGGGGAAGCTGAAGAAGAGACTTACCTTACCAAGTCTCAGTGCTGGGAGGGAACAAGCCAAGAAAATAGAAATAGAATATTCTTTATTGGCCCTGTGTGATTGGGCACACAAGCAATTTGTCATAAGCTCTCAGTGGACATACAAGCAAAGTGATAAATCATAAATCATAAGATACAATCATAAATCATAAGATACAATCATAAATCATGAGATACAATCATAAATCATAAGATACCAATAGGAGAAATAATAGGAAAGATAAAAAGGATAATAGCAATACAGCCTACTAGATGATTTGGATTAAGGCAAATCCTCTCCTAACAATCACATGGGATCCAGTTAACAAGTAAAAGTGCCATATGCCATCACACTTTACAACTGCATTGCTTAGCTATGGAAATTCTGCTCCCAAGTACCATTATTAACCAAGGATTATTTGTAAGATCAATTTGTAATCAAGGTATTCAATTTAATGTGTAACCTGTGTCTGTACCTTGTTTCACCCTTTCCCCTCACCTCATCCCAATTTAAATTCTACATCAGGTCAGCAAGTAAGGTGAGTTTACTCTACATCATTTTACTCCACATCATTTTACTCCATCCTTCTGACAAAGTGTGCTGTATGTCACAAAAAAAATATGACTTTTAATAAAATGTGTGAATTTGAAAGAATGATATTCCTATTTATTTTTGGCTACCAAAGACTAAGACAGCTCTCTTCCTGTAATGTCCACAATGCTGTTAGACTTCAAACTTTTTAGAAAGTCTGTTTTGGAGGTATAGAAGCAATCTGCCATGGCTTTCTTTGGAATGAAATGAAGCAATCAAAAAAATGATTTCTGCCTCAGCACTCATGAATGAATTGAGTTCACTTATATTTGATTCAATACTTGTGCAGTTATAAACATCTGATAAAGATACATACCCCTTCCAAGAAAGTTCTGAAAGTTAAATACAAAATTCTGCATGTTGGAGGAAGTCAGAAGCCCTAACCATTGTGGTATTTATAGATATTTAAGAATGTCCACCAGCAAACTTGGTACATTATAAATGCAAAAACATGTTACACTGGTATGACCCATTCATGACCTAGTCTGCCATCCCTCCTTTTTATTTTTAATGTTCCCATGTGGATGCCACATAGATGGAAATCTGAAAAACAAATTGTAAAATCTATTTTACCATATTCAACAAGATTACATTTTTAAAAAAGAAATAAACGCAATCAAGACTAGAATCACAGCATGGTGTGTGATAGATAATAATCCTTTCCCTCTACTTCATACTCTCAATGAAAATTGTTCTCTATAATTGCAATGTTGTGTGTTACTTTATGTTCCTAAGCCTGCTTTTATATTTATCCTTTTCCCCCCTCTGTTCAATCTTGTCTGATTCTTAGAGATTGTATGAGTAAGCCCCTGTAGTTTTCTTGGTAATGGTTTCTCAGAAGTGATTTGCTGTTGCCTTTTTTCTTAGGCTGAAAGAAAATTATTGTTCTAATGTCACCCAGCTTTGGCTTTTTGTCTAAGGCAGGACTAGAACTCCTGGTTTCTGAGTAGAGTGGTTAGAATGCATTATTACAAACTAATTCTGCCCACAGCCAGGAGTTTGATCCTGGCTGGCTCAAGGTTGACTCAGCCTTCCATCCTTCCAATGAGGACTCAGATTGTTGGGGACAATATGCTGATTCTGTAAACCATTTAGAGAAGACTATAAAGCACTGTGAAGCAGCATATAAATCTAAGTGCTATTCCATTTCTAGCCTGATTCTCAAGCACAACACTAAACTAGCTCTTGTTTATCCTCTAGCAGTTTATAAAAGGGTTTGCATTTCCAGTATATTGTCATTTTTTATCTTTCAATTCTGTCACAATTTCCCTCAGAAAAAAAAACTGATGTGAAAAGTGGCTTTTCCAATTTTGGAAAGCAATACAAATGAATATGTACATTTTTATTATCAGGTCATATTGTCTGGCCTTTCTTTCTAGTCATGGATTATTGCAAGGCTACATATAAGGTACATTTCCCTTTTACTATATTTTAGAAGAAGGAGAAATGAAAATCATCTTCAAACTTTCTTGGCATTCACTCCGTTTTTTTCCCAAGCAGCAACCAGGTGCAGGCAATCCCGACCACCTGCTCTTTATGCTAGGCACACAATAGAATCAAGAAGCCGATCTCAACATTTTCCAAGTAATCAAGCGCAACAAGATATGTATGCCTTCTTGAAAAGATGACACCACAGTGATTTTTTAACAACAACACACAAAAAAAAAACCAGAATGTATCATATCAGCAGAGAGAAACAAAAAAGAAACGACTACAGATGAGAAAATGTACATGTGTGCCAAGTGATTTTCTTTGGATAAAAGGAGGGTGTTTCAATGCAGCTTTGCAAATTATCCAAACAATTGGTCTTTCTCTCTTTTTTGGAGATAAACGTTGGCCTTCGTTCACATGAATGTATTGCAGGAGGAAGGTGACCTCTTCACTGCAATTTGAACCAGTGATTGTCAGTTTGAAAGCCTTGAGTGCTCTGGCATCAATCTGGGTTAATTACTCAGGTTTCTGTCCAAGTCCTTTTCCAAGGTCTTATTACACACAGAGGAGAATGTATCTTACCAATGAAGAGGCTGTGATGCTGGAATGCTTCCTCTAGTTAAACTACAAAGGGAAAGCAAAGAGCAATGCATTATATTTGCCACCTTCAGGCTTCCCATAAAACTGCCTTCGTGATGGTTTAATCTCCCATTGGCCTGTCAGAGCACCGTAGCAACATAACAATTTAAATTCCACGTAGCTGCTTTTTCTCCTTTCTCCTAAAACCAAGCGATACTGAAGCACCCGCTAACCTTTCCACTGCTCTCTGAGTGTTCGTTACAATCCAGTGTTTCCACTATTACAGAACTGTCAAATTCCTCTTCCTTCTCTGCAGATTGTATGTCCCTTGGGTTTTCCAAGACTTTCCGCTGTTGACAAAAGAATAAAGAGGACCAGCACTGATGTAAAAGCAGAAACAGTTTTGTAATAGGATGCCAGCTTAAAAACAGGGAGGTTTCCTCAGCCCCAAAGCAATACTCTTCCTATTTGGATTATCACTCAGACTGATGCAGAAGTACAGCAGATATCTGAATATTGTTTTAATATATTTGTCAAGGCTGAGATCTATTAAATCGTCACCCATCAAAGATTGCATAAATGGGAGAATCCAGCTTGTCAGCTATTGAGAGCAAGAAAATAGATCTTTGCAGGTATCCTATACTTTACAAGAGAAAAAGGGAAGCCAACTAGAAAAGTTAAAGATGTAGTATTGTGAATATAGAAGTCACATAGAAAAATGGACACAATCTTGTGATTCTTTCTTACCTGCAGGGTGTGGCCTTTATCATGTATCTTTTGATTTTAACTCCCTTACAAAAATCCCAGGGGAGAATTTCCTTGAGGCATCATCTTTTCTTACGAGACAGTCCTGAACAACATTTCCTTTTCCTTTGTGTAGTTAGAATTATAGGAGGACAATTACTAACCATATGACTGTTCTTTCTGCCACTTGTTTATTTCCTTGATTATATGCTGTCTCTCAGCATGGTTTATTGTTCCAAACAGAATTTACTAACACCACAGCTCATATTCAGGAGCAAATGCAGCCTGAAATCTACTCTACCCACCATCGTCATGAGCCCTTACATACTGTGCAAAAAATCAGGGGAAACACCTCAGCGAGGTTGATGGTGATAATATGTTGTGCTACTTTTCAACCCTTCATTGCTTTGGAGATTTAGCATGCTTGAATGGATTTGAAAACTAGCAATACAAGAAAACATCAAGCCAGTCATCTGTGGCTCTTTTCTAGCACTCTGTCCTTCTGTTCCCTAAGGAGAATGGGGAGTACGTGAAGAACTGTGATGAATTTCCACCCATTCAACTCTGCCTCCCATTGCATTGCCACTTCTAAAGAAACAGCATAGCACATTAAACAACAACAACAATAAGGTGGAGTTTTTATTTTATTTTTGTGAGCTGGGAAAAGTACATAAAATGTGTCAATCTACAGTGGATGCTCAGTTTTCACACTGCTAGTTATTGTTCTTCTCCTGCATCAGTACCGAGACATGATAAAAGGAGGGATACAAATCGGATGTTCATATACTGTACATCTCTGCGCTCTGGTGCTCTCATTATGGGAAGCATTCTTGGTGTCTTTGCTGCCATGCTCTTGTATTCAACATTATTCACTATGCCTGTCTTCAGATCTGAGTTCTGAAGAAAGTCAAGAAGCAAGTTTTCCCTTCATTGAGGCTAATGGCATCATTCACTTCCCAGGGTAGTCATACACAAATACAGACTGTGCTTTTTTGTCCATGGGCCAATGTAGTTGTGTTATCTGAATTCATATCTGCAAAAAGATGAATAATATATGTAGAGTCAAATTATCATCAACCTGAGCTACCAATCCCTCCCCCCCCCACAGTGTAAATATATTATTGGTCTTTTCTCTCTCTCTTTTGGATGGTGCAATTCCACCCCAAACAGTTTTTAAATTATGTCTTACAGAGATGCTGAGAAGTGCTGCTAATAACAGGCATATTTCAATTTGAATACTGACCCCTTTTTCTTCCCCATCAAGCTAATGCATCCAAAGTGCTGCCAGTATTTTGTATAAATTACCTTGCTCAGTAAGAACTTAAACTGGAGCCTCTACTTAATTAGAGCCATTTAAGTACCATCTCTCTCCAACAGCTTATTTAGATTTTGAATGGAAAACAAAAATGACTGCAAAAAATATAGAGTTGAATTGCAGAGAGACAGACAGACAGACAGAATACTAATCTTAGTCAAAATTAAAGTGTGTTGCTTTTTTAACAGCAAACCAAATCAATGGCATGTCTATGCAGAGCAGAGTCTGACCTCTCCCAAACCAGGTTGCATCAGACCTCCAGTCTTCTCCATTTCAGCCAGCTTCAAAACCCTGAGAGCAGATATGAATTATTATGAAGCAATAAGTTTTCTTACCAACTAATCAATAGAAGAGGAAGGAGAAACAGACAGGGAGAAGCAATCCTGCTGTGAATGAACCATTACTTCTATTAAAACTTTATATTAGCTATGATGCTCAAAGGGTAGCATGGCAACGATTTTACTAGTTCCACTTCACAAATTATAGGTTACACACTGGCACATGTGTGTTTATGTGTGTATGGAGGGAAGAGATGAATATCTCATTTCAACCTAGAAGCAAGGAAGCGAGGGAGGAAATAACAAAACTGCTTGTTTAAGAAGGGAAAATCAAATTAGACACTTTTTACAGGAATTGTAAAATTGACTAGAAATCGTCTTACAGGAGTAAAAGAGCATCCACTAAGTACATTGCCATTATTCCCCCTCAACACACACACCCCTCCAGTTAAGTTTCTCAAACTGAGGAAGAACTTGTTTGCGGTCAAAAATTAGGAATACCGAGAACAAGATTACAGAAAATAAATTTCAATAAATGTAAAAAAGATTATTCTCAAGCCCCAGAATTGTAAACAAAAAGTTCAGCTTTGCTCTAGTTTCAGAAAAATCAACATGGAGACAGAAAACTGCCAATTCACTAGAGCTGGATTTAAGCATGGGGGAGTCTCAAAATTTCAAATTTTTAAAATGTTGGTGTAGTTTTATTATTGTTTCATATATGAAAATAGGGTTCACATATCTTTCATTCCTTATGACATGTTTTCTTTCTCCATATATCTACCCCTTTGTTCAAGAAGGCCTTTTCCCAAAAGCATGGATTTGTTGTGCATTGCGGTGGGAATTCTTGACAAGTTCAATTGTTGCACACATTTATTATCTGCCAGCACTTCCTAAATCTAATCTCTACAGTTCCTCATAATTTAGGGACTAGCTATGTCTAAATCCAGCCTTACAGCGTAACATTGTCCTACCTGAGACAAGCCCAGAACCACTGCTAAAGCTGTCCAAAGAGTCGAAGCCCATAGTAGTATCTTTTATTTCAGTAAAAAAGTGAAAGATAAATTTCATAGACAGGCCTAACAACATCCTTTCTTTGAAACAGTTCTCCGTGCCAGTTTTTTCAATCACTTCCAGTGGGCTCCTTCTATGAAAATAGATGCTAGCAAAAACTACCATTCCTGTTACACACCAAAAACTCAATACTGACAAACCAAGCATTCTGTCATGTTGTGGTATTTTATTTTGATTTGATTTGATTTGATTTGATTTGTCAATCGCTTACAATATACAGGTATAAGAATAAATATAGTTTTGAATACATGAGATAGATACTTATAAGAAAAAACACACAATAGGACAGGGACGGTAGGCACGATTGGTGTGCTTATGCACGCCCCCTACGGGCCTCTTAGGAAGGGGATGAGGTCAATAGTAGACAGTCTAAGGTTAAAGTTTTGGGGGTTTGGAGAAGAAACCACAGAGTCAGGTAGAGTATTCCAAACATTGACCACTTTGTTGCTGAAGTTGTATTTTCTGCAGTCAAGTTTGGTGCAGTTAACCTTGAGTTTGTATCTATAGTGTGTCTGTATCTATTCTCTGCCTTCCAAGTCCCAGCTGATCATCTGGGTCTTCTTTTGTTGCCCTGCACAAGAGAACAGAGCTGGAAATCAGGTTAGTGGGCTGGGGAGGGAATGGACATTTTGCAATATCCTCTTCCCAGGAGTAGGAAGGGAATGGAGATTTTACAGTAGCCTTCCCCTGCCATGCCCACCAAGCCACGCCCACCAAGCCACGCCCACAGAACTGGTAGCAAAAAAAATTGAATCCCACCTCTGGTCTGTTCTCTAGAAAAATAACAAAAGTTTGAATGCTGCATGGGCTGAGTAATATAGCAACAGGCTAAAAATGTGCTGACTCATCCCTGACTGTCTGCACAGGAGGAGTACGTGGGTGGCAGATGAATTTTAACAGACCGATTTGTCCATACATATTCCTTTTCTAGAATAGGTGCGCATAGTAGAAGCCTGATCAATATTATGACTCAAGTATATACATTTCAAAAAATACAGCTTTTTATTAATTTCAATGTGGATTTAATATTAGAGAAAATTATCTCTGTAGCATGTGTGTTTAAAAAAATAGGACATATTTGAAGGCAACCAGTAACATAAAGAAGGGAAGCTCATGCTCCCTCCATGTATCTTCAGGGTCATGATTCTTGGGCACCTTCATGATCACAAATCTTTCTTTCTTACCATGTAAATGCATCTAAAATAACACATCAGTATTAAACTTTACAGTACAGAAAACATTTGCAGCCTTGATTCTGAAAGTTTTGCACAAGTAGGTACACCCAAGATAATCTTCTACATAAAACACAGTCTCTCTTATCCACATTTATATAGAACAATCTTCACTACAGATTCACAGAAGAAACAGGCAAATAAATTAATTGTAAACAAGAGTGTGCAAATTGGCTTAAATTGTTCAAAATGTTTAAATACAATTTGATATTTTTCAAGTTCTGTTTGGCCATCTGAATCATTTTGGGTCAAAATCAGAACATTAAAATGTATGTATTGAAAGGTTTACCTTCAGATTTTTAATTGTGGAGATGTAATAAATTTGAAGAAACACAATTTCACACCAAATGTCTTTGGTCATACCATTTTGGTATACACACACAGAGAGAGAGAGAGAGAGAGAGAGAGAGAATCCAAAATGCACACACATATGCACAATTGAAAAGAAAACTAAGGTTTTAAATAAAATGAAGTTAAATTAAGTACCAACACTTAGAAACATTTGTAAGTCTATTAAGAACTTGTATATTCAGTTTAGACTGGAGCAAAACCAATAGTAACAAGCAGCTAGAAAAGAAGCTACAACCCCAGATATAAAATTTTGGATTGAAATAATGTGAAAATTTTCAACTGGACTTGTATTGATTTTATAAAAAAAGAGTGATCAGTATGATTGATATGATAAAAGTTCAGTCTATTGGTCAAAAAGTGAACTGCTTTTATAACATTATTATATTTTTTAACATGTTACAATGTATTTTGTTTTATTTTAGGTTTCAGTTATTTACTTCTATATTTTTCTTCTTTTTGTCTGTATCCTAGAAAATCAAAATAAAATAATAAAAGCAATGTTGAAAAGCTTAGATAGCAAAACCACTTCATCGGTATGAATCTTTTTTAATCACCCATTTAGCCACAGTGATGGAAGGGCTACTAAATCTGGAGCTGGGGTCCCAGAGGTTCATGACTGTGTACAATCACGTACAACTCCTGCGATGCAGCTGGAAATAATCGTATTGGCTCTGACGTTCCATTAGACTATTTCAGTGATGTGGAGACAAGGGACCTGCTGCTTGGGTAACAGTTTATCCTCCATATTAAATTATCCTGGCCTTGTGCTCTGGAGAGGACACTCCAGCTTTGCATACAGCATTGAAACAACACGGGAAGTGGCAGTGACCGGTTTCATAGCACGATACCATTGTCTCTTGAGACTGAAGGATAACAATTCAATAGAAGGATTACTAAAATTTCCTGATTAGGACAGGGGCCAATATTCCCTTTTTAACCTGGTCATCAAATTAATCAACCTGCAGATAGGTATCTAACTTTCAGCTATGTAAGTCACATAATAAGGGGGAGTTATCTGTATAGGGGGAACTAGTGTAGGCCAAATATATCCTAAATAACCACATCTGATTAAGGCTAATCATCATAGGCTTAATTGGTTGAGTCGGTTGTTCACACACCAATTTCTCTACCCTTTTTCCTGGCAAGACATAATTCAGTTCCAACTGGATTTTCATTTTAAGCAGTTCCCAGACCTCATTTCTAAAGACATATAGACATTACAGAGCTTCTGTCCTTTGCAAGTCGGTATAATTGTCCAATTATCACTTTCTTAAAAGATTCACTTATTCACAAAAGATCATCCACCAGTTTTATAGTTCTTTTCTATCAGTGGATTAGAATAAAAGTGGCTTTAAAACAGTGGTGTCAAACTCGATTTCATTGAGGGCTGCAACAGGGTTGTATTTGACCTCAAGGGGCTGGGAGCGTGGCCGGGGTGGGTGTGGCCAGCTCCATGTCACTCTTCAAGATTCTTTTTTTAGCCACTATGGCCTCCTCAAGCTGTGTTTTCACTAGCAGAGGGTTGCAGGAGGCCATCACTGCCGAAAATTGAGCCTGTGGGCCGCACACAGCTTCCCCGAACTCCATTTTTACTGGCAAAGGCACCACAGGCCATCCTTTGCTGTTTCAGGGCAGGCCTGCAGGACAGATCTAAACAACCTGTGGGCCTTGAGTTTGATACCCCTGCTTTAAAACAAAAACACAGGCACTATTTGCTAGACTCATATGTTTGAGAATCAGAGACTCCTTCTTTTAATAGGTCCAAAGGGACACAACTTCAAAACATATATTGCATGAAATGACAGGTTAGAAATCCTTATTAATGGCCGTCTATCAACAAAACCAATAGAATCAAACACAGCAAATGAACCATGTTGCTACTGTTTAATGACTGATGAAGGATAGACAAATAAGGGAGCTTCTAACCTGAGCAGCCAAAGCTTTATTTTTATATACATCAGACATATATATTAATATTCTTATTTGCAACATATAATAACAACTTTGCCATGTTTTCATCTGAATGTGCCTTGATGTATTTCATATTCTAACTTTTATTTCTTTTTTTGCCAGAGTACACAAAATAATTATTTCAAGAAACAGGGCTATAATGTCCGTAGAAGGATAGTATCAACATTTGATACTATTTGAATTTGAATAATTGCCTGGGTACTAGATGTAATCAGCAGTTATCAAATTCCATGTCTTGCTCAGCCATGCAAACTCACTGAATGTCATCAAGGCAGTCACTTTCTTTTATCAATCTACTTCTCAGTGTTGCTGTTGTGGAGATAAAACGATTTAATAATAAAATGATTTAGCTGGCTTGAGGAAAGATGGAATAGAAATATATAATAATCCAATGAAGGATATCTGTCCAATCAGGTTTTGTATCAAGTTATCATCAAAGATAAATTCAGTTGGTTTTTCAAAATATAAAAACAATCACACAGCAATTTTTAACACAACAGCAAATTGCATAGAATGAATAATTTCAAATCAGATAAAAACCAAGAGTTAACTGCAATAACAATACTACAATGAAGAATTTTCAGTTATGTGCATAGAAAATGATAATTTTTATAACTTATTTGAAAAAGACCCAGATCACCCCAAAGGATAGTCATTGCTACTGCAAAAACATCCTGTCATACCATCAGATAGTACCATGTCAAAAAAGATAATTTATGCCATTCTATTAGAGCAAGAAGCTGGGCAGTTGTCCTTAGGGAGAGCTTAAAGTAAGTAGGATTTTTTGCAATGTAACTTTTTATTAGAAGATCCCCTACTTATTGCATTCCTGATTAGTATAAACAAAAGCAAAACTATCATTTTCATTTGCAATTTGTAAAGCTATGGGGGAGGCTCATATTTCACTTATAATTTAAAGCTGCAGTATGTCTTACATTTGGTCCTAGCTGGAAACCCTTCTACCAAATGACATCTGTAAATGAAAGGCTGTCTTCTGTAAAAATAAGACAATATTTATATGTTAATAAAATTTTAGTCATTTCCAGATAACAACCTGACAAAATAATGATTTGATATGGACTTTCTGTTTAACAGCAAAGTTTTTTGATATCACATTATGCTATTTAAGGGCCTTGCAATTTTCCCCAAAAGTCTTGCAAATGGGCAGGGTTCTAGGGAATCTCAAAGGGAGAGATGTTCCTTATATTTTTCTTTTGGACAATATTCTTTTAAGAGTTACTGATGTGGCTGAAGGAAAAATATGATGTGAGTGCCTAAAGTAGAGGGGAAACCAATTGTATTCTGCTTCTTCTTCCATCCCTTTACTTGATTTTCTTCTCACTTTCTCTTTCTCACAGACAGCAGGCTAAAATAAAGATCGGGTTTGGCCTTCTAACGTAATTGCTTTTGTAAAATTTCTGCAGTTTAGTTGATGACTGCTAGGAATTAGGAGAAGGGCTCATGTGGTTCTTTCTAGAATAGTAAATTTCTCACCTCTGATTCTGGGGATTCCTTTTCATAAATAGACAAAGAGCAACAGGGGAGACCATGTTCTGAATATCTCTGTCTACGTAGTTAACGTTATAAGCACTTTTAATTTTAGATATTGAAACAAAATCATTCCAAACAGATTAGCAGGCAATTCATTGATTAATGTAATTTTTTACTGCTGAAAGTGTTGTTGATAATGTTGTATCACATACTTTACCTGATTTAAGGTAATTGAATGCAGTTCATTATTATGCTTTCATTCTGATAGACAATTTTTTTATCACGGTTACTGCCTTACTCCTGAATGCTTTGCAGAGCATAAATCGCCACAAGTAAATGAAAAAGATGGTGTAATCAGAGGTGGTATTCAGCAGGTTCTGACCAGTTCTGGAGAATCGGTACTGGAAATTTTGAGTAGTTCGTAGAACCAGTAAATACCACATCTGATTGCCCCTGCCCCCATCTATTCTCTGCATCCTGTCACAGCTGATCGGCTGAGTCTTCTTTTGTTGCCCTGCACAGGAGAACCAAGATGGAAAGCAGGTTAGTGGGGTGGGGAGGGAATGGGATTTTGCAGTATCCTTCCCCTGCCACGCCCACCAAGCCATGCCCACAAGCCACACCATGCCCACCAAGCCACGCCCACAGAACCGGTAGTAAAAAATTTTGAATCCAACCACTGGAGCTGACATGTAGATGATGCGCAGACTGCACATCTGGAATTGGGCAATTGCTATTTCCATGCTTGTGCTAGCACATTCTTGTTTGAAGAGTTACAAGGTGTGCTTTCTGGGCTTTCTTTCACTTCCTGTTGCAATAGCTATTTAAAAAAAAAAGATTGTTGCACAGAATAGCAGGGAAAGAGCAAGTAGCAAAAGGGGGAGAAAGCTGTACTGGGTATGTGTGTAAGCATGTGTGAATGTTTCTGTAGAGATAACAGAATACATAACTGCAGAAGTCAAGTGCAGAGAGTAAGAAATCTTACATATTACCTTGCTGGCAATTCCTTTAAAAACCATTTCCTTTAAAAATTAATTGTATTATAATTATAGAGCAATAGTAAAACAAACTAAAAGAAACTAGAATAGAAAAAATAAAAAGTGCAAAGGTGGTTTCTGTTTTGCTTATTCTACAACTAGCTTCCAACTCATAGCGTCAATGGAGAAGCTTGCAGTAAAAACAGCAGATGTCTCACCAGGGGTGGGATTCAAATTTTTTAACAACCGGTTTTGTGGGCGTGACTTAGTTGGTAGGCGTGGCTTGGTGGTCATGTTATTGACTGGGCGTGGCCAACTCAATATCACTCACATTGAGGCACGCATCTCCTTGCCTGGCCTGTCATGACTGTGGGAATGCTGCAACAGTCATAAGTGTGAAAAATGGTCATAAGACACTTTTTTCAGTGCCGTTGTAACTTTGAATGGTCACTCCACACAAGCAAAGTACCAGCAAAGGAGGGGAAAAAAAC